>WURT03234019.1:0-26392 GCA_009936505.3 Holothuria glaberrima | reverse complement strand
TAAACAATAAGAACAAAGAGACCTGTCAATCAAATTTTGGTACCTGAAAAGGATTAAATCACTCTCAAGTACATATTATCTGACAGATTTGGTCGATTTTTCTCCATCCCTCACAGCTCCCTTCTTTGACAGTTTGACCTCTTATTCGAAAGTATTGACAACTTATTGCCTCCATGAATGACTGTCTGTGGCCAGGGCATCACTTCTGTTGGGTATGGGGGTGCCACAATCCCCAGAAACACCAACGCAATGCACCTGTAACTTGCAGCATCCGTACAACAGATTACGAAGGACAAAACTGGCCGCAAATTGTGAAGAAAAACAGAACACAGTTTATCAATATTTTAGATGGCATCACTACCGTTACTTCAAGTTCACCTTGGGTATTGGCCTATCAACATAATCAAAATTTGTGGAGGAAACTTCAAACTGACAAAATAGTACGGTTACTGTGCCAAGTCCTACTTTTCCTGGCAGTGTTGATATACCTGCAGCTGCAGCATCGATAATTACCTGATTACAAGCCAAAGGAAATCTTTCTGCCTGAATTCTCAGTTTACTGTCCTTGAAACATCTTGAAACATCACTTCTAATAGCAAATTGCACCTTTTTGTTATCTTTCAGAGTTTGGCCTCGGCAGTGGTTCAGGTATTTACATTCGATACGGGCAAAAAATGGACGAAAATTTGTTGTGGGGTGGCGTGTTTCATAAAAGATCACAGACAAAAGTCTTACTTTATCCGAGTCTACGACATAATGGTAAGTCACCCGTTTAAGCTCTGTAGGCCTTAGTTCAACTTCAGCATTCAGAGACATACATTCATCACCCTTAAGAATAGTTTAAGTGTGGGGTTATCAAAATTCTCAGTTGGTGACTGCTAGTTGATTGCCATCGACGTTTGAAAATTCAAAAGATGCTAGCAGAGTAGCTCACATTCCACACAATGCAGAGAGTCTTTGGATTGCACATTATAGCAGTGTATGCTCATTAGGACATAATTAAGCAATAAAACAGGTTTGTGTATGCACAAGGAGGAGCTTTATACAGTTATGGAAGGGGCTAGAAGTAACTTAGTTGGGAGAACTGAAACTGTCTGGGATGACGAGAATTGCCCTTTAAGTACCAATGTTTATTTCAAATGAGTTGTTGTGACGGACAAATTACGAACAAGTTAAACATATGTCTTACAACTAAGCCTTTGATAACAACTGGATGGAGCGTCATCTGCGTAACAAAATGAAGCATTTCCGTTTACCGAAATTGATCTAGAAGTAAGATGTAGGGCACCGGGCAGATGGACCCCGGTCCTTACTCTTCTCCAAAATATGGTAAATAGCGCCACTGTTCCCAAAAGGGACCCTGTCATGGCTGGTACATTATCCTTTTGGGGTAAGCTCCTCGAGTCCACAGCGGTACTCGTCACTTCTTGAAAGCTTTCTAAACTTCTAAAACCGTGGTTGCCGGCTCGTTTAGAAAAAGAGAAAAGTGAGGGGAAGCGACGCCTTCACACAAGAACACCAAATGAGTGTCTGCAAGGGGGAGGGTCAGCTGTCTGGAAAAAGACTTTGGCAAAAAACAATGCTAGTACCAGGGACAGCGGGGCCAATTTTGAAGTGAGTAGGCTAATGATCGAAGCGCCCAAATATGTTCAAGAAAATAAAAGCCCCGGTTTCCAGTTCAAGGAGGCCCAAAATGCCCACGACAGAAAAATTGCGGGGCTAAAGCCCGCGCAGCCCACCCCCCGTCTTCGTGGTCCCTGAGTACGCGATATCCCGTTTTCTGAGGGTCTCACATAAAATCTGGACAATGAAATTTTAGGATTCTGGTGAGCAAATTTTTTCAATAACAATAGGAGCTTGAGTCCGATGAACTCCCACCTTAACCAGTTCCTTGGTTATTTTTAAAAGATTTTCGACAAGAAAGAGTATGGGAAGGAAAATCAGTCAAGAAAAGCCCTCAGTCCGTCTGTGATCTTCTGCATACCGTTCAGCTGTAGGGTGTGTTTCAAGTTTCTGTAGAAATGGTTGTTTCGTCCACGACTATATACTCTGATCTTCGAAGGTACGAAGAAATAGTGAATTCTATCTTCAAGAAGTCTAGAAGTAGATGACTATGGGCAGGGGGTTATATTGAGACATAAAGTGCTTCCGAAGCGGCTACAATAATTAGTTATTGGTTTGAGAAATTTCTACCACAGTCAATAAACAGGATTCAACCATCTTATATGGCAATGACGTGCAAAGGTGATAAGGTTTTTAAATTGGAAAGGTTTGTCGACATTTTTCTGGAGAGGGGGGGATTCCGAGAAATTTTTCTCTTCTTCAAAATATTCACATAATGTTTGTGATGTCATCAGACAAACATTGGCTATGTTTTACGCCCATTTATAAACAACAAACTTTTAACATTTAAAAAGTGTAACTGAAAACTCTTTCGCCTTTCAAATGTGCAATTTTCCATTGAGGTTACTTCAACAATTGGGTCGGGACTTTAGATGAAGAATCATTCATAGTTAAATTAGTTATCGGTGAGCAATTAAAAAGATAGAACTGTTCAGGGATTCTCCTTTTTTGCGGACATATTCAACAAAATAACTTAAGAGTTAAATCATACTAAAAATTAGGTTTACTGGTCAATCGAAATATAGGTGAACGAAGACTGAGGGACAAATATTGTTGGATCTAAATTTTTCAATTCAAAATTGAATTTATCAAGGGACCGAATGTTGGATTTATTTTTAAATTTCAAAAATTAAGAGAGTAATGCCAATAGTGTTGTTCAAAACCGAAAAGTTCCGCATTCTGTGGAGATGCCGAGCAGCATATACACGTTTGAAACCCAAATAAGAATAATCTTTGTAAACTACGACAAGTCTTATCAACTGTGAAAAGAACGATATTAGCACTTGCAGCTTTTCAATGTGTTTCTAGTAATGAGTGCTCCATTGTAGGACCAATATGGACTTTACCACAACAAACATCGTTAAACCGTGAGAATGGTACGGGCTGACGGAAGAGTTTAACGCTTGGAATGTATTATATGGCACAACTAGGCTTTAGTTTCACACGATTCGTCCTAAGACCTGAATTTGGTTAGCTGTGTTAATATCAGTGCCTCTTTCCTCTGCCTCTCACCCGAAGTACCAGGTGTAATTCATATCCTATCTTGTTTGCAATTATTAAACAACTAAACTCATAATTTGTGTTCCAAGTCAACTGTAATTTTGTGTTTTGCAACTATGGAAGTTTAGTTGAACTCTAACGTTTTTGAGTGAAACTGTCAGTTTATAATTCCAGTGGCGTTTCCTGCTCTAGTATATGTTTACACCGGAATGGTTACCAGGTTACCAATACCACATCATGATTAAATATAAAGTATTCGAAGTGAGACGTAAGATAAACTGTAGGATTCGACCGTGACTGTGCCATATATAAAGAGTCACAACTTGCTGTCTGTTTGTAATTAAATTCATGGTTAACTTTTTCAGTTTTTATAGTATGACTGGTAGGCTATTTGGTTTCATATTAGCGGGAATCTCCCTACCAGCTACCTGCACCAGTTAGTGACACTCAGATATTCCAGGAACTTTAAGCAATGCGAACTAAGTCTAAGTACATGAATCAGACGGAAATGCTTGAATTATGAAGATAAAACAAACTAAAATACGACTTTTATTTACTGTTGAGTATTATCATTGAAGGCCTCTAACCAATCATTGTTCCTGGCACACCTGGTTAGTCAACTTGTCTCTGTTCTCAACTAAGTGGATCGATTTTCACTCTAAATTTAAAATAATATTCAATAATTTGATACTAAATTGAAGACAAAGCCTCTGAATGGTGGTGTATATTTTGAATGTTTGATTGACCATGATGAGTTGAGTTGTCTCTTGGTAGCTCCTTAAGCAGTTAAGGGAGCAGAACTCCTTCGGGAGTATTTGCTTGGTTTTCGCCCCTTGGCTTTTCGCCAGAGTGTCGAGGGGACTTTTGAAAAAAAAAATATATCACTAATATTTGTCTTTTACGTTGTACTATAATGGAACTTAGATTAAACAAAGATGAATGAACATGTTTCATGTATGTTATAAATTTGATATAATAATGTGATGATATGTCCAGCAGAGCCCAGGTCTGCTTTTCTGACCATGGCTTTACTTTGGCCTTACAACGTTTTTCTCTGTACGTGTAGTATGAAGGAACCACATGCTTCATTATGAATTTTTCAATATACGGGAAGTAGAGAAAAGTAGTGTTCGTATGCTTTGTAGAAGGTTAGCAGGCTCGTAGCTAGCAAGGTTTGGTCCGGAAGGGCTGGGGGTGCCTGGACACACTAACTCAACTACGCCAGTAAAGCCCTCCCAGTGGACGTGATCCAGGGGCCCGTCCCCTGGCGTTTCTTCGTAATGAGGATTGCGGGTCAGCGGGGCAGTGAGTCATACCGGTATAGTTTTCCAGGAAACAGATGATCTGAGGCATTATTCCTTCGTAGTTGAGTCTGAGATAGGGGGCTTGACCCCCTGTGGCTATTCACCTGGTAGGATTGCCGCCATATTCCCTTTCAAACGAAGAAGGAACCATGTATAGCTCAGGTTAACAACTAAAGGACTTCTGTTTGTGTTAAGCAGTGGCAAATTAAACGAGCGTTACCAGAATAGCAAAAGGAATCTGGTTTAGCCTTTGTGAGTAAATGGGAATCAGGCCCAATTGCAACGAGCTCCTGACCAAGTTATGACGTCACAACTGTACCACACAGGGAGTAGGACTATGGGTAAGGTACCTGGAAGATAAAACCCATTATCAGTGTTTGAAGTGAGAGCTGATCTTTCCAACTTTGTAAATATTTTTGTAAAGATATGGTTCAAATGGTTATCATCATCTGTATATTTTCAAACGATATCTGCACCCTTAGTTATGTTCTAATTTACCAGGTAACATATTTATTTTCAAATGAGTAAAAGTGTTGTTCCTTTTCAAACAGATTGGTGCTCGAATATATGAACACGAGTTGTACAATAATTTCGAATACAACAAACGGAAGTCCTTTTTCCATGACTTCGCGGGGGAGGTAAGTGCTGAAAAGACTGAAACCAGAAAGCCCAAAGGAGTAGTGATTCCTTGAAGAAAGGGGATGCTTTGACACACTGAGATTCATCATATCTTGAGATATCATGTTTACAAGCAATTTTTAAGAATTTCGTATTTTCACCTCCGGTGACCTCAGATGACCTTTGACCTCTTTCAAAACCAGTAGGGTAAATCTTCTGACTATAACGCATTCACTTCGCTACTGATCAAGGGCAATATCCTGTTTCTGCTGTTTCTAGACGTGAATAAATCTGTCCTAAAAAGGCAGGGCTAAATTTAGCACAAAACTTGCAAATTTACAAATTTTAAAGAAAAAGTAGACCAGCAGTCATTCGATTTAATGAGATTGCGAGGTGATGGATATGAAGGAGTAAACTTGAAAACTTTTAGAAGTAGTTGTCAGAACAGGAGTTCAGTTATGCAAGATTTCCAATCAGTAACTGGTAACTGGTAATGTGCACCACAATAACCTTGAAAAGGGTTCATTTTGAAGACAATTCTTTGCATTAGCAAATGAATAAAAGAAACGAATAATTAACAAAGTTGTGGTATTTTGTAACAAAGTTGCTGTATTTAACAAATTGGTCTTTCTATTAAAAGAAGGGTCTAAGCTCAAATCAAGTTTTGATATATTAGAGGGGTACTTATTCTAAGCAATCTGGTGAATTTCCCGTTGAAATCCGACGTGTGGTTCTCAAGATATTAGCAGATCAAGTTGTTTCTTTTCTATTTCTTTCAAGTTTCCCTCCTTCATTTTGCATTTTGTTTTTACCCGAGATGGGAAAGTCAATCTCAGAACCCCACTCATTTCCCAGACGCCCCAAAGAATACCAGAAATAAAGTCTGTGACAGAGTATTTGATTTAATTAAATGCCTATTCAACACAACTATATTTGTAATTTATTTGTAGTGTTCTTTACAGTTAGTTATGAATAAACCACTCAGTAATTTTACATTTTTCATACCTTTTATTGAAAGATCGTCAAAATTTGTTTTCATAGGATTCCTGGATTGGTTTAAATTTTGCAAATGACGATGAAGCCGATAAGTTTAACGAAGCCATCCAGTCATTTTTATTGCAGAAGAAAGAAAAACGACGTAAGTGTGCCATGTTTGCTCATTAACTTGTGGAGGGCCATTTTATTGCCGGAGGATATACGCGGTGAAATGTGTATACATAATTATAATTCAGGATATCAATCTACTATTATCTACTCCTATCGACTAAATCACTAAATTGGAGTCATTCTAGAGTCTCCATAGCCTTGAAGAAGTTTTAAACTCTTAAAATACTACCAATCACATGAAGGCTAAATGAGTTGGACTGGCATCAACAATTTATCATGGGCTGGTTTAAATATTGAGCCAGAGGAGAGCAACTTTAGGTTAGCACAAATATTCACCCTTTATACAGTTGATAGAGGAGAGCGTCATTTTCACACTTCAAACTCTGGTGATTTTGGGACAGTCCGTATTTCAAAACAATTATCCAAGGATCCAGTCTTAAGCGCATAAGAAGGGAAGCGATGAACGATACAAGTTTCCATAGAATTTTTTACTTTTCAAATACGCATCATTGACCAACGATGGTCTTGCATTCCTAGCCGAGAGGTGGTACTGACCCCGATTTCAAACCCCTTCCAGAGGCCTGATCTGTACCACAATTATAACCGCTTCTCCTTGCAACTTATAAGAAACTTCTGAAGATCTGCACCTGAAACGAAGGGAAACATTATGCTCGGAAACACTATTGTTCTTGTCTTCCTAAATAAAATTTACAGAAGCACATGTCATTATGTTTGCATCAGAATTGCTTCAAAATAATGCCCGTCCTTCAAAATGATAAGGAATCATTTTACAGCTATAAAAATGAGTCGGCTGTCTCAAGTTTTAGTCAGTTTAAAAGTATGTTCAATCTTCTAACCGCAAAGACTTGATTTTTCTCCATATGAGAAGACATAAATCGATTTTTGTCATGTTACCTTAGATGTAGAATTTAATTCTGTGTTTTTTCTGTTTTTTTTTAAGTTCAAAAGAGACAGACGAAGCGAAAAGCTCCTCCTTCGCCCATGCCTCAGCAGAAACAAATTCCTCCACCACCTGTGCCGTCACTCCCTGCACCCAGTGCGGGTAGGTAAATGGTTTTACGTGTTGAATTAATGAAACATTGACTGAAAAACAGAGATTGACCCCGTACATGTTCATTGAAGCCCCCAAAAGAAATACAAAGGGACATGAGAAACCTTTCACTTGTATGCAAAGCCTGTCATAGCATACCAAAATGTTTCCCTGCCCCACTCTTTCCCCATAAATGCCAGGGTCTGGCTATCCTTCCAATGGTAATTCATTCATAATTGTATAGTAAACACAGTATGTGATAGAAGTAGACAAAAAGTCGAACGAACCGGAAAGAAATGAATAGTGGCCGACCAAGAAGTTCTCGAGAGGAGGACGAAGGGAGCCAGGGGAGCAACATACACATGCAACAATATTGTTAAGTGCTGTGTCTGTAGGGACAAATAAATCCCAAAAGGGAAGGGGGTTTCCTGGCCCAGACCTTCCGGGACTTATCCCGCACCTGAATGAATGAACGAACGAACGAACCAATGAATGAATGAATGAATGAATGAATGAATGAATATTTTTTCTCTGCTGATAGAAAAGGAAAAATCAAGTAAGAAGGGAAAAGATAAGAAAGACAAAGACAAAGCCAAGAAGAGAATTTCAAAATCTGAGATAACCGGACCATCAAATTTCATGTAAGTAGTATGCATACATCCCTGTCTTCATACATTATTCCTCCATTTACGTATAATTGCTGATTGAGTTCTAATATACTTTAACACATTTATCACAGCGGCTGTGGTAACTAGGTAGCTAACTGGGGCATGCCCTCTATCTTCTTAAATTTCTCATACTTTCCTCTCAAAAATTTTGGGGAAAAGAAGACGTAAGAAAGGTCCTACTATTATGGCTAAATTGGGACTTAGAACTGTAGAATGTGAAATATATTTCTACACTGTTCCAGGTATGTGAATTGTGTCTTCATGCGACCAGCATTTATTATTTCCATTTTCAATAATTACTTTGTTAGTCGTTAAAACACTTCGCATAGAACTTTTGAACACTTTATAGCGATTTTTTTGTATAATGTATATAACTGAGACTCCGCCAGTTCTCCCATCATCCCCTCACATCAACTCATCCCCACTTCCCCCGTCTCTTGATTTATGCCAAAGTAATAATTCAATAAATGTTTGAACCAAAGCTATAAGTTCCGATGCCAAATCATTCGTTCCCAGTGGTTATGTTCTTCGCACAACAGAACTTTTCTTTTTGTACGATACACCCTCTAATCTCGCAAAATAGGTTTACAACTCTATCGAAGTAATCACATTGTCTGACGGCCGGTTCACACTTCAGTACAGTGTAAAGCGGTATAAAGCTAAGAAAGTGTTCGAACACTACTCAACTATGAGATATGTCTGTAATTGGCCCGAAACAGCAAGAGATGACCATGTATGGTTTTATAGCTTTGTAGCGCGTGAAAATTTGGATCCTTAAGGCTATAGGGATCAGATATAATACTGTGCATATCACTGATCTGTATAGGGTATTGCGTTTCTATTTAGAAGGTATGGTACGAATTTGCGCTATTCTTATGTCAATCAAATCACGGTGAACAATAAGAATAAGGATGTTACTGTAAGTGTATTTTAGGCGACAAGAATCGCTTCTTGAGCATACATGATAAAATTTGCAAAGCTGTAACCAAGTTGAGCACGTATACCGTTGCGTAAAACGTTTTTCTCGAGCAAAGATGGCTCAACAGCCTACAGCCCTAAAAATATTCAGTACGTCTATGCTTCCTTAACAAGTCTGGCTAAATTTGCATAACGTAACGGATTAGAACCGACAAAATTTGGGAGCAATTCAATTACACACGAATCAAGATAACAGTCCCATAAACCAATACTAGTTCTGTAAAAGATTTCTGGCTTTACATGATCTTTCTGCTTACATTAGTTGACCTCCGTACTTGTGGGGGAGAGGAAATTACGAGTCTATATTATCCCATTGTTTTTCGCAGCCATATCAAACCCTCATGAATGAACCAAGTAAATGTCCTTAGAGTATAAGCCGTGCTCCTTGCTTGAAGTACCGGTAGGCTGCAATGAGGGATTTAATGTGAAATAACGTTACAGCTAATCCCGTACTATACGAATGCTTGGAGTGTGTACCTTGATTCGATGCAGGAAAACAAAAATGTTGATTGCACTTGACTTTATTCCAATTTATTCTTGAAATTAAATTATATGTGGCGATGATTTCATATCTAGTCCAAGAGCATTAGGTTTAACGTGAAAATATCTCCTAACAGGCTGAAAGATAGGTTCTAGGAATATGACTTAAGCAAAATACTAAGGGTCCCTGAAATCCCCCTGTAGTTTTTTTTTAGAAGTACAAGATGGTGACCAAAATGGCCGCCATCCTCAAGTTTTACCATATCTTTGCACCAAATATATTTGAAAAGTGACGAAAGTGTCCAAATATACGTTTTAAGGCACAAGGAGTCTGTTAAATAGATTTTGAAACTCATATACATCTGAAATCAAGATGGCGCCTTTTCAAAATGAGCGCAATTTTTAGTTTCCCACATAAGTGTTCAATTGTCCTGGTGTAATTAATTTCAGCTTTTTGCGAGAAATTTCCAGCTTTGGCCATATTATTGCTAACGCTCTTGGACTAATATTTCATACTGACCGGCATTAAAATTCAATAGAGCTTACATAAAACACAGTACCCGTCTACAAACTACGGGAATGTGTGTCTTCTGAGGTCTTCACCGCAAGTGCTTGAGCGTAGCAGTCATTCGACGCTGCAGCAAGGCAAATGCCTAATATGGGATAGGGACAGAGAGTCCTGATTGGCCAAAAGTGACGTGTTGTTATAAGTTACGAACCACACAGCGGTAGGAAATCAGATGGAACTAGAGTGCCGGGTGCAATGCAGACGTCTGAAAATAACGATAATTAGGTATTATACCATAACACTGTTATCATGTAAACAACAAAATGCCGGTCATCAATTTAGTTGATAAGCCCAAATGCAGACGTCTTTTCATTAAGTATATTGCTTCATTAGTGTTGGAGAGTAAAGCTAATAGGCTTGAATGACCAATGTTTAGTCCAATTATTAAATATTTTTATTTTGCAATTTTCTCTTTATGTCCATTGCAGACATTTAAGTCACGTCGGGTATGGTGACAACATACAGGTAAGCCCACTATTTTTATTCATTTATTGTTCCTTTTTTAAGTTTCTAAGGACTGCCTATTCCATTTGACTAGGAACTATGAGATAATTAACTTCAGATTTGCCAGTGATATGTTTTTGTCTCCTTTTTGGAAGGGGGGGGGGGCGTGCGGGGTGCCCATTGTATTTTTTGGAGATACCCACAACAAGATTAAAGATTAACGCATTGATGGGTCTATTGCAGAGATTTTATGATAAGTTAATCCCCTCATTCACAGTAAGTAATACGTATGTGAATACATATGTGAATCATTTCCCACAATCTGACAATGACATGTTACGAATTTCACCACATTGCGTATTTTGCTATTGGGACATGCTAGTTGTAATCTCCTTATCATGTAACTCTAATCTATAACGGAAGTTTGCGCAAACAAGTGACTTCACTTCACAGGGGCTTTATGCAAATTGATCCCCTTTCTTCTCTGTCTTTTTTACCCCTACCCACACTTTGAACATTAACCCCGAATCTGTGCCCGTCCTATGATCTGCGTGCAAGAAGGACGTCTGACATAGGGAGAGGGGTGAACACTGCATAACAGAGCAATTTGAGTTATTTAATGATGGGGAGAAAAAAATCATCGGAACAGACTATCCAGAGTTAAGTCAATGACCGACTTGCAACAAGTCATATTCACTTTCCACGATTCGATGCATTTGCACTTTCAAAGAAAATGATTATGGATCCTATTGGTTCGGAAAAACGCCCCATGGATTTTTTTATTTTAATTTTAATTTTTATTTCTTTTTAATTTTGTTTTGCGCAGAGCGGTCTGAACGATAAGGAGCTGAGAGAATGGTTAGAGCAGATTGGTATGTCGGATAAAGTGCAGACTTCCGAACAACTTGACTTTATCAGGAAATGGGTACAGGATAATGGAGGCAGAGATGCGGTAGAAAAAGACAAGGAGAGAGGTGAGGGAGGAATAATTGTGTTAATATGAATAAAAAATGATAAAGCCTGCAGGATTTCTCATGAAAAGCCATGAAGTACATTACATACTTGCATACGGTGACTGCTGGCGGCTAGGCAACTCACGTTAGGGTAGCAGAAACCAAAAAAAGTTTTAAAGAAATAGCTACCAATATTTCTTCATGTCAACAATAGAATATGCTGGGAAGATGTGAGTTCGATGAATGAATTTTATTTTTTGACCGTGTTATATACTTTTTTATGTTTTTATCTCTTTCGCTTTTAAGTTAATTTGTATTCATATGTACTCGATATTCAAATCACTGATAAATCACTGATACCGTCTTAAACATACTTTGCTATGAACAAGCTCTTAACTGATGAGATGATACTTTAGGCCTAGCTATCAAATTTCACTTCAATGAACAGTTCTTGTTTCCCTGCGATCAGTATCTCTCCTCGATTTCAACAGTCAAAAGAGCTTCTACAAAGCGAGGACCGCCACCACCAGTTCCATCTAGCCAACCTAGAGGCAATCGGGGACCCCCTCCTGTCCCACCTACACCACCAACCGCTACAGTTCAACCATCGGCAGCACCTCCTCCGCCACCCCCGAATCGTCGTCCACCATCATGGGGTAGTTCGACTTACGGTAACCAGGTAACAAGGTCCGACAGCAGACGTGCACAACCTCCTCCGCCTCCCATGCAGCCACCTTTACCTCCACAGAGCAGTGCTCCGCCCTCACCACCTCCTCCGCCACCTGTGCCTGGGGTTCCACCACCACCTCCGCCTCCACCGCCTGCGACCGTGGGTCCTCCACCCCCACCACCACCTCCTCCACCGTCAGTGACAGAGCAAAATGATCATCCACCACCACCCCCTTTGGCCCCGAATGGAAGAGGAGGGCTTTTAAGTGAAATTCAAAGTGGCATTACCCTGAGGCCGGCAAGCCAGGCAAACAACGCGGAGAAACGAGAAAGTACAGGGCGCGAAGATTTATTGGAACAGATACGAGGTGGCATCACATTAAAAAAGGTAGGTGAATTGTTAGTTAATGTCTCATTCAAACTTGTCCCTGAATAAACAAAGACTGATATAAACTCAATAAGGGTAACATGACATCAAGCGACGCCTTATTTAGTGGGGCATGAGTCATGCCCCCTGTAGCCAGACAAGTTACTGAAAGGAGCGAGGTAAGTTCAAGCGGGGCGAAAATATTTTTAGGGGGCAAAATATGTTTTAATATATTAAGGCGGAAGAACTTTTGGATTTTCAAGGAGGCTTTTTTAGGGGAGCGCCCCAGTCCCCCCCCCTCGAAAAAAATTCTGTTTTTAAATTAATAGCATAAAGAATTAAATTCTTAAACACAAATTTGACTTCAAAATACCACAAATGCAGCACCAAAATGTGAGTAAGGACAATTTACTATTCAAAAACGTCTCAGGGCATCCGTCTTAATTCATCCACCACAAAATATACTGATTCTCCCTCACCTTTTTCCCAAGTCAGCCAAGAAGGCTGCTTATGCCGTGATTACAAGACTGATCAAGTGGTCTTGGTAAATGACAGAAATAATACATTTTAAAGAAAAGAAAGTTAGATGAGACTGTAGGATGCCCTCTATTAACTTGCAAGAAACTTGAATGACAGTCAGGGCATCAAAAGTTTTAACTTTGCTTATCTACATGACTCTGCCCACAGACATTTACCTACTAACCTGTAACTTTACAGACCTTTATCTCCTGGAAAATTAAGCCATATTGACTCGAAATGGCAAGTGCCAAAATTAATACGTTTGGTCTTTTAGGTTGAAGATAGAGATTCGGACGGAGAAAGTACAACCTCAAGCTCGGATTTGGGTACAATGGGAGCTGCACTTCGACAGGCTTTGGAAAAACGAGACTTAGCAATCAGAGGTAAGGAACGCCTACTATACTCTTCAAACTTTATAAAAAGAAAATTTTCTAACGAGTGAATATAGATCCACTGATCCCAGTTTACCAGATATAGCGATAAAATGACAAAAGTCTTGGCGAAGGGTATGCTTTGTAGATTGACCACAAAGTGAGGAAGCACAAAGGGGCAGATTTAGGGTGGAGTGGGGCCCTAGACCAGTAGGAATGCGGGACCCTGAATAGAACTTCACTAAGTCACTAGTTCAAATAAAACGTTATCCTCTTTTGAGTTACATTACATTGTTAATAATTCACAAAGTATATTACACGACTGTAATATATCAAAGTTCCAACGGGGTATATGGCCTGCCTTACTGGTTTTCGTTGTAAATGTGTAAATTCTTTACCTTTTAGGGCGCGAGGCCCCTGCAGGGTCCTTAGCCATGACCTAGTCAGCCCATTTTTAATACTTTTGCCAAAGTCCCATCGACTCTCTGGGGAAGAGCAGAACGGCGAAAACCAAGCGTTACTCCCGAAGGCGTTCTCCTTTCCAACGGAGCCATGTCCCCAAGCGGCATTAAGACTTAACACGACCAACCTCTTGACCTTCAGACTGCTTCAGTATGGGTCTGTGACGCGTTGTCCCGTTTCTAGACTGGCTGAAAAGAACAGGTACTACACATGATCTTAGCCCAGAAGCGATTGTCCCCTGAAACCTACATAGTTATGTTTCGGACCATTCTTAATCCGCCACTGGACTTTTTGCAAAGTCCCCTAGACTCTCTGGCGAAGAGCCAAGGGGCGAATTCACCACTGGAAGCACAACAGCTAGTCTTACATCTGACACTAGGGTTCATAGCAACAGAGAGGATCTCAACGAAATCACTTCAACGCTCGAAAAGAAATTCTTCTCGAATATAAACAATACGATTCCGTGGCAGTAGAAGTCGATACGTTCAATAAGACATACCGAAAGAGTAACATGTACATCAAAATGAAATTAGTCACAGTCAACCATATATAACTTATAACAGAAGAAAACTGCCGCCTGTCTAAACTATGTTTGTAAAGTTTTTGTTAATGAAATGTTTTTGAAGAAATTAATTTTGGCCACCAAATTCTTACGTTTTGTTTTGTAATGTGTCACGTTCTCGTCTCGAGACATGCATATCATGCATGATTTCATGTAACAAGGTTAGGGTTAGGGTGAGATATGCCGTGAAATGAAGTTAGGGTTAGAAGTCTCGAGACTTCATACCATGCATGATACCATATTGTGAATTAGGTGTTTTCTCCAGAGAACCTTTGAATATACGTTATGACGTCATGTATGAGGATAAACAATGAAATTAGCTAGATAGGGTACATAACTTTGTACACATGCTGTATGAGCCAAGTATAGCTCTAGTACGCCCACGCATAGGCGCTTTTGCGACAGAATTAAGCTGTCTACAGTTGTGTTGGTGAAAGTTGTAATGCGACATGCTTAACTCCAACTGAGTAAGCACTTTCTATTCGTTAACCAGAGCCTCTGGTTAACGAATGGCTCTGTCTTTAAGTCTTTAACGCAATGGGTATATGCATATGACGTCACAGGGCAAAAATGCTCCCTCGTTTGGAGGCAACCTTGTATCATTTCAAGTTTGTATGAACAAATGCAGACAGCTGAATTGCCAACCAATCGGATACGCCTAAGTCTAATGCACGCGCGTGCGCAGTCTACTGTGTGTGCCACGTGTTTCATTTGTTTCTCCTCCAAAATGACGTGTCATGACGTCAATGCATAAGGTCTATACAATATACAGTTAAAAAGTTAAGCATGGGTGTTATTCTTTCTATTTTAGTTATATCCTTTTGCCTTCATCAAACAGGCGGCAGTGACGAAGAAACCGATTCTGAAGAGTATGACTCGGACGACTGGGATGATTAGAAGAAGAAAGCGGTCTACAAAGGGCAAGGGAGGGGTGACAACAAACAAGTAGCTGGGGTTTGGAATAGGAGTTCCAGGGGTTCCCACGTGGCGGACAGGGCAAAGTCCTTTGGAGCTAAGAGACGAAGCATTCAAAATCAGATCGTTTTATCATATAAGATGAAGATCCATAAGTGAAACATTCATCCAGTCCATAAGCAGTCTTCTGTGTCCTGAAAACTGAAATAAAGGTTACATCGACTGAATTACAAGCCACGATAGATCCCATGTAAAACTGGGATCGGAGTCATCCGAAAAGGGGGTTAAGGATCGTTCAAAATATTTACCTCCTGCCTAATAGGCCAAGAACAACAGCATTCAAGATTTACTCTTACACATGAGTCGCTCGCCGGCATTTTGAAAACTGAGTATTTTTTCAATCTATACTATTTATCCCTTAGTTGACAAAGTTTATATTAAACACTTATTTTCAGAAAGAATCTCACTTTTAGTATAGAAGAATGTACCTTGAAAGTGGTGAATCACAATAGACTGGTTAATGAGTGGTTATTTATCAGTTTATACTGATGACAACACAGGGTTCTGTCATTGTATGCATGAAACAAAAAGTTGTTAAAAATGAAACAAAAGATCTTTCCATATTTGCTCCTAATAGTTTATATTATGTTTATAAAATAATATCCTTACATCTTCGATACAGGCCTTCTTTTGAGGAGTACATGGGGGTAACCTTACAGCCGTTGGCACGAAAGAAAAAATCACCGCTTTACAAGTAGAACTGTATTCCTTTGTCATCGATAACGCACATGTTTCTTCTTAAATGGTTTCACTCTAAATTCATTCTACTATAAATTCATTCTTTGAGAGTACTAGCAATTGTTCGGTCCTACATAGAATGAAGTTAGGACTGAAATTGTAGGAGAGAAAATTATACATTTTTCGTTAGTCCCATCCGCCGACGTCAAAGGGGGAAACCAAGTCAGCTCCCCCTACCCCTTAATTAAGTTACATCCCCAGAACTGCGAGACATTAAACTGAACATGATCAAACCGATCAGTTTGAGATCTCTACATCTGATGGGTTTGCCAGACGTGGCTCCGTTCTATACAGTTCTTATGCTATTTATAAGCTATCTCCACTTTATGAGAAAACCTGAGACTAGTAGTTCCTAAAGGAGGTACAACTCGAATGGACACTATATTTAGGTACTCGAGTTTAGGCGTAGTTTGAGAAATATTCATCGTTCATTCGGAGTCTGAGAAAGTGAATTTAATTTCTGGAAGAGTTATGGTAATAATATCAGGGTAAATGCATGCAGTCGCACAAGATGAATTGAAGAAACGTCCAGAATAGTTTTTCAGTCAAGTTTGAAATATTGTAAGCCTTAGTTCATGGAATTGTTTAGTCTTACATCGCATATCTTACACTTGAAGCTTGCGTGTGCCTATACCGAATGACCTGAACCATCCGGGATATTGATGGACTTACAAAAAACGAAGAATGAATACAATAAACACAATAAGGATTTCATATTGAAATTGGAGTCACTACATATGCATGCATGGCATTCACCTCACAAGGTACTTAAGCTTTAGTCAGAGTAACCCTATTGTAATGGACTGAGCGTTATTTGGGGTCTTCAAGCTTACAAAGTTACCAATGGCTAGTAGGGGTAAGTGAACAGTCAAAATAAAGCAACCCTCAACAGGATTATTCTGATTGTTTCTAAGTATACGTATACTAAGCACGATTTTTGAAAAGTTAGATTTCCTTTGCGGTTCTGCTTATCTGTGCGCACAACTACATAATGACCCTCCGCGGTTCGGTGAGTTCCTATTGAATGATAGGCCTAGTACTTAATTAAACGGACAAGGCATTATTACTCTACTATGTTTTCGAAGGCACTTGTATTTTGAACATGTGAATGAATTAAATACAATATAGCCTTAAATGCGAATGTGTTTGTTATGTTTATATGATCATGTGTGACAGTGAGAATGCACGATTTGCACTGAGATTGGCATCAATGGGATTTGATAGTTAAAGCTTACTCGAAAAATGTAAACCACGACCAAGAATTACAAGAACTGATCTCAGTGTTCATTTGACAGGCCAACAGAGGCTTTGGACCAACCTTCGCCTCCAACCTTTCTTAAGTATTAGAAAGCGCTTAAACCTTCCGTTCTAGTTTCTGTTATAGAACGATGGGGGAGAGAAACCTCCCAATTGAGTATCTTTCTGTAAAATCCCTAGGAGAGTTCTGTGATGGAAATTTGAATCATCACGGTGCAGGGTAAAACTTGTTAGGGGACGGGACAAGAGTAATTTCACTCAGTCAGCAGGCCCGTAGCTAGACGGTACTGAAGGGGTCGAAATGGCTCGGGGGGCGATAAAATTTCCAGGAGGGGGTCAAATGTGTAAAAATGTGTTAAGTAAATTGCAACTGGAAAACTTTCTAGAGGGAGCGAAAAAGTTACCAAGGGGGCTTCGCCTCCCCCCCCCCCCTTAGCTACGAGCCTGTCAGTCAGCCCACTTATCCTTTATACCATTGAGTGATAAAATTTGCACTGACGTCACTTCAAATCCTATTTTAAGTTAAATAATAATTTAAGTGAAAAGTTGAAACTTCTTTTACCCCTAGGGGTTCACAATCGCCTACTTTAAATATAAAATGAGCAAAGTTTGATTGATGATTACTGGGAAAATGCTAGAGTGCCCTTAATTCTAAGGGTAATTTAAATAATCATATTGACATTGTTCAGGCTCTACGGGCTGAAGTCATCATATCCTTCCAGAACTGTTAACAAGTCACCTTTTCTTGCTGTAAGCCCAGTCAACTAAACCAATCTTAATGACTTGAGTTGTTGACTTTATAGTTAATTCACACTCATCAGGGGGATTCTCTAGAATTTATTAAGTTATGGGGTTGTGAAAGGTTCTGACTCGACTTGATTGCAACTACACATCTTTCTACCCCAGATGACAAGCTTTTTCCCCGCACCAATTTCCTATCAAGTGTCGAATCTTTCATCACCATCCACGTACCATAAAGGCTGACCATACTGCAAAAGGACTGCTCCATCTTTATCCATATAATCTTAAGCAGAAGAGGCGGCAGGATTTGCCAGGCAGGGGTCAGACTCGACTTTTAGGAGTAGGAAGGGGGGGAGGAAGCGACCCGAAGCCTCGACATTCCCGATGTCGAATGGGTCTGGGAGGGGATTTGAAGAAAACCATTTTACCTTATCTTGCCATTGCAGGGTATGTTTTGCATAATATCTGTATAATTAAAGTGCCGAGTTGCGTATTGTTTAATGTTCTTTCGGGAATCTGAATTATGAAATTGCAAAGCGCGCGAAAATTTTAGGGTAGGCCTACACAATAAAAGAACCTGTACCGAACTTTGGAGTAAAAACAGATCAATTATGGGGCCGTTGACTCCTATCGGGGAAAATCTTTTGTATAAAAACCTCTCCGTCTGCCCGATGACCATCGACAAACTTCCGTCCGCGAGTCGCTTCCTGTACCACGCGACAGACACGAGAGAACATTAATGAGGTTATGCGATATAAGATGAAATTCCAGTCCACAAAGAACTGTGTACTCTACACAAGGGCGGCGATCGCAGGGGGAGGGGGTTAATAGGTGTTTGGTCGAAATGTCTCCCAGCTGGCCATGGGGGAATGACACATTTTAGACCTTAAAGTTGAATCTAAGCATTTTTTATTTGAAGATTTCATCCTATAAAAAACATATTTAGATTTCAAGAAGAGAAGTTAGATTTGATATAACGGAACGGAACGTGCAACCACCCCAATTTTTTTATTTCTTTACTCGGGTATGCTATTTCATGAATGACCTTTTAGAATCATGAGATAATATGTTCCTCACTGAGTTGTGAAATTTACATGCAGAGTAATTACCCCTTGGTTAACCTTGAACACGTAGTATTTATGTTCTGACATATGAAAGATTTTTGAAGTGAAGTGAGAGGCTATTTGTGAAATTTTAGTTGTTGTTTCAAAGTAAGTTTGCCGCAACTGCTTATGCCCTTTGAATAAAAAGTTTCTTTATAAACTCATTGAGTCTAGCTAATAATAAAGGTAATAATAGCCTTTTTAATATTTAACCAACGTATATGCTGGTCAGAGATGTAGTCAAGTCGCTCTTTTCTAGGCAAGTCAACTGCTGTTATTTTAGCGACTCAAGTCAAGTCATCGACTCGAGTCTCTGTGTTATTTCAATAGGGGAAAATTCCACAGAAATTTTCAAGTCCCCTGGAGTTAGAGGGTTGTGACTCGAGTCTCGACTTGATTACATGTCTCATGCTGGTGTATTCAAGCGGTATATCTTGTGGGGGTAACAGCGTTTATTTGTCAGGAAGAGAAACACACATAAGAACGCTTCCACGCCCGGGGAAATTTTTGGGAAAAAGGTGACCTTATATGCAATTTCTTATGTTTTGGGGCCTTGAAATCATGATCTGGACCTGTGAAATTTTCTCAAGCGGGACAACTTTCATTTCCAATTTGGAAATCTCGGGGGTGTCCCCCTTCCCCCTGCAGGCTATGGTTATGTTAGAGTATAGTTCAACGTCATAAAGCAGTGTTCACAAGTGCGATGATGCCCTAAGCCCGCTCCACATACACCCATTATCCAGCGTACATTATTCGCATCACGAGTAGGCCTAGTTTGCACCCGAAGCGTATCCTCCCTTGTCATCTTGTGCAGGTGATGTCCGGGGGGGGGGGTCTAAGGGGAGGGTTTTGTTCGTTTAAGATGGATTAGCAAATTTTCGAGCTGATAATATGTTGGAAAACTTTCACAATTAAGTGAATTCTGCCTTTTGGTTGACTGTAAAGGAAAGGTGTGTTGTCTGAGTGGACGGTTAAAAACTCCTCCCCTTGAAAAATTCTTGTTTACCGGTAGGTAATGTGGCTTAGATGCAAAATGCAGTTATCTTTGGCATATCTTTCAATTAATTACATGCTTAGAAATTATCATTATTTAGTGTTGGCTGTGACGTAGCACTCGTTATAAAAATGTATAAGCTACTCATGATATTACATTGCTCTAAGATTCTCTACTGATGCCGGGTCCCTACAAAGCTCGAAGATGTACTTTTTTCGTAAGAGTGTTTTGATCAGAATAATGTATTACCCCAGTAATGGTTATAAGATACGAAGTGTGTACCGTGACGAATGCACGCCGAAATTTTGCATTGAAAATCATTTCCATAACAAAAGTTGCGTGTAGACTTTGCACTGAGGCCCTTTAAATCCCTAACAACAGGCTTACATCTGCCAATTTAGGGTCAGTCGTCTGTCTAGTAATTCGTATAAGCTTTCAATTTGCATGTTTTCCCCCTGAATTCCACTTCTTTGCACTTTTGCAATGATCTGCTCCTCCATAATGATTCTTATGCACAAGAAAAATCGACGCAAGTGTAGAACCCTCACCATTGAATAATCCGAATGTGAGATGGTACTGATAGTAAACACAGTGATGCGATTAGGCTGCACGCAAGCGGAGCGCGCGAAAATTTTGACACTTTGGGATGGATATGCAAAAATACTGATAGTTTGAAGAACGACTTGTGATGAAGTAAGACTAAAATAAACTCATCATTCAGTCAGAAACTCACCTCACCCACCCCCTACAGAAATCTACAGTTTTAAACGCCTATGTGGGGCTCATTTTAAAATTTTGGGGAAAATTTTCGGAAATCGATTGTAGGCACGTGCCCCACATGACCAGTAGCGTAGCTAGGGGAGGGGGCAAGTTGCCTCGGGGGCCACCTCTAGGGGGCGCCAAATCAAGATCACTTAAAAAATGTTGGACCTACCATTTGCCATGAGCATGATATTAATAGAGTAATTTCATTTTTTAATAAAATAATTTTAAGTCATAACAGGCGCGTAGCAAAAGGGGGGGGGGGGCGAAGGAGCAGCCGTCCCCTTTGAGCAAATTTTGGTATTTTTTTACAGTATTACTAGTGTTTCACCTATTTATATGCGGTAAATAGGCCTGGGAAGTGCCGTTTCCAGCTATCTGGGAGGCATTTTGGACCAAAATTTTCTCCCGCTCGGCGCCAACCCATGAGAGCACTGACAGCATACTTGCCAACTTTACCGATACCGTAAGGGGATAAATTGTAGGCCTACCATATCAGGCACACGTGGTAAATAGTGGTAGGCCTATGTACAAAAACAACACCTTGCACTTGTTTGACGCTGTTATGTGATTCTGCATACTAGTAGAATGATAAATTATTTGCCGGCAATATGTGCGTATTTCATTTCTATATGGTTATTCCTACAAAATAGTTCATAAAACAATGTCTCCTTATGTATACAAAATACCGTATAAATTATGCACCAAATCACGTTTTCAAATTAAAAAACCAAAAAATTCACAACGTGGGAGGGGGGACACGCCCTCCCACACCCTCCCCCTCGCGCGCAAGTGCTCGGTCTCGGTCGCTTCGCTCCCTCGCAAAAAATTCCACTTCGCCCCCCTTGACAAATTCCTGGCTACGCGCCTGATTAATATTGACACGATTAAATGTCAATCTAAACAAGAGAAGGGCAAATGAACGAAAATGGCGATTTTACCACAGATTTCACAGGAATTCATATTTTAAGGCTGGGTACATGCAGCTTAAAACACTCGGGAAGTGCCGTTTCCGGCCATCTGAGGGGTTTGTAAAACCAAAAATTTTCTTGTACGCTCCGCGACAACCGATGGTGGAGCTCCGCTTTGATAGTCCTGCCGCGCATTACGAACCCCACCCCCAGGAAGATGGGGGTAGGGGCGCCAATTTCGTTTCTTGCACCGGGCGCCACAAAACTAAGCTACGACCTTGCCCATGATAACCCCCCCCCCCCCGTGCCACTGGTTTTGTATAACGACTCCATGGTGTAATTGAGGTAATTTGCCAAACTAAACTCCTTGCTAATACTAAACAAGTATTGGTAATGTAAAAGATGAATTTGTTGCAAAAAAAAAGGAAACAACACACACCTTGTTTTACCAGTAACGTGTATTAACAGAATCCACAAAAATAAATCTAAGAAAATGAAACCCAAATACCAAAAAAAGAAATCTTTTATAAACAAAAATATCTGTAAAGCAAGAGCACACCTTCAAATATTATAATCCAACCTCTCTGGTAAAGATTCCTAAAATATACTTTATAACGAGGACAAACTAACCAGCTAGGACCTTATAAGGACAGCCTCTTACTCTGTTTCGATCCCATGCCCCCCCCCCCCATGGCTGGGGGTACAAACTCACATGATCTCTATCAACCCTCACACGTCATTTGCAGAAAGAATATTACCTTTTTTTCTGTACATTATACAAATTTACAATGCTAACATTCTAACCAGGCCATCAATCATAACTTGGCCCAGCATGAAATGGTCCATATTCTGCCCTCTAGTAACAAACACCTGGGTAGCCTACTATACATTAAGGTTTCTATGACAGCATTTCAGATGTGATGACAATTAATCACTGTTGAGTCAATGTATAGAATTCAAGTTTTTTAATCTTAGCAAACACATTACATTTCGACTGTGTCACTTAACACAATAGGCTTAAGAATGTTTTGTGTGGTTATGAACAGCCGCCACAACAATTAGAGTTTCACTTATTGTTGCTGTGTCATTTCTCCCTTTTCCATTGTACTCATCTGAACAAACAGAAGCATTAAAAGATACCAACAGATAATGGAAACACTACTAATCTGGAAATCCATTTATCCATACTTTTTCAAAAGCATTCTTCTTAATGTAGCACCATTGTTCACACCAGAGTTTTGAAAGTAGGGGGAGGAGGGGGGGGGGCATACTGGGTGGAAAACAAGATAAAATTGGGGCCAAAATGTAAACTGCATCATTAATCAAGGAGGGGGGGGGGGAAGGAATGCCCATGTCCTTCCACTATGTAGTGTGTACAGTGCAAATGTTTAATCAAGACCCTGTGTCTGCAAAAAGAGCAATCTTTGCATTTTCCATAGGAAAAACTTAAGATGTTGATTTTCCCTGGGCAACTCATTAACATTCATGATAAGGCATACTCATCACCCATTTGTTGAACACCCAGCATATTATTTGTTACTTGAGAGTTCTTATCTTACTTTATTTTATGAAATGTCCTGTGGGATGAATCTGACTGTAGATGAAGATATAAAGATTCCTCCCAAGGGACTACAAAACCTAATGGAAATAAAAACTTAAATGACTAACAAGATACAGGGTATTCTTCATCCAAGGGTGAAAGAACTTAGGTAAAAAACAGTTTAAATAAATAGTGTTTTAGAAAGTATTTGCATTGTATTCAGACTCAATTGTCTACATTAAATATGCACAAGAGTATTGTCTACCTATATCTTTAAACCAACTATTACAGTATTGACATCATATTGCAGATATTTATTTCCACTTTTTCACCTGACGACTGTAGGTGATATCAATGCTGACTGCGTCAAACACAATGTACAGCAGTTACTAAATATGAGGCACTTCTCAATCAGAAAATGACATCAGAAGGGCGTTTCCACCTTCCAAACTTTTTTTTTTTATTTCCATTTATAACACTCGTTGATTTGGGCAACCTAATGAAATTAAAAGTTAATTGGAATATTTTTTAGTAAGTAGGAAGGCTGCCTAGTTTTCTCAATGGGTAAACCCTAATTATGTGCTACCACACAATAAACACGAAATACTTAGGAGAGGAAAAAAAAAAAGATCTCTGTTACTAATGTGAAACATGTTTTGGTCTCTTAGGCTTTGCTACACATCACTTCTCAAACTCACACTAATTAAAGCTGGTGAGTTTTAACAACAACAAAAAAAAAAAAAAAAAACTCACAAAAGTGAATAAAAGTTACTTATAAAACCCTGTGTGTGGGTAATCACTGCATAGCTACTGAGAATTAGGCCAAAAAAAATGTTTGTTTGTCCTCCAGACCTGCCCAAAAGGGCTGCCAGGCGGGTGATTTTTATTTTTTTTTGCTTGCTTGGCCCCACTGCCTAACTTGTACGACGCCACGCTGACTCATGTGTACATATATGCGCATTATATTCATACCAGAGCGTGTCACTGTAGTTTGCAAGCGAGATACAGACTCTGCAGTGTGCCCCCTCTGCTCCGATAAATCAGACCTGCCGTATACAAAAATTCAGTTTCATCAAACATGAAATGAAGAAAGAACATAGAAGTTTCGTCTGACACCTCCCCCCTGCCACATGCTGCACACCTATCCCAGCCTGACACATCTGGGAGTGGCATGGCAATGCCGACTGAAGGAAACTTTTTCTATTTTTGTAGTATGCAGGTATCACTTTACGAACAGCAGTTTAGCCACGTGCATTGAGCCTCGAGAGTATAACAACATTCTTTGGCAATGGCTGATCGAGTGGAGTGTACCTCCATGGGTACGCGGTGAGGCAGACCTATGGCCACTGAAATTGCTGTGTATATTCAAACCAGTTACGTACATAGGTATTCTCCACAGCCTGTGTTGAAGTGACACAGAACATAACCCCAGGAACATGATGAAAAAGCAGGCCTATGGTTCCCACCAGTGTGTGCCTGTGAGGGGGCATTTTATTGTTCTGCTTCTGATTGTATATTTAGTATGGGCCATTCAGTGCAAGGTTTTCAGTATATACCGTATTACAAACAAAAAATTGCATCGGAAAATATACTGGTTTGTGTTCAACACAAAAGACAAAAAAAAAAAAAAAAAATGCGGTGGAGGACAAACAAACAATTTTTTTTAGCTGTCTAAAGCTCAAAATATGAATGGTTGTCAAAATATGAATGGATGTTTCAAAAAATGGGGAAATTGATGATCAATTATCAAGTTCTTTAGAAAATTAAATGTTCTTACAAATACAAATTCCAAATATACCAAGCTTCTGAGCAGGCTTGTTATATGAGTACAATGTACATCTTTTTCAAATACAAAATTGGCATCAGTAACAATGCTCAACTTTCAAAATATGTGAGTACAAATGCAAATTTGAGTATGAGTCCATTCTCACATGTAAGAGTTCACATATATGTGGCAAAGCGTGAGTACAACTAAGTACTCGAAACAAGCTTGCATTTTACATAAAATGGCTTGCATATAAAGCAAATTTTGATGAAAGTTTCTATCCCAAATGGATTACGTTTAGAAGGTCTCTAGGACTTTCCTAGTATTAGTCATGAATGCTCTTCCTGAGTATTGAAGAATTTTTGGTGATACATAAAAAAGCTTGATACTTGTTTCCAAGTTTGAAGAAGGAGAACACCTTTAAAGATCCTTTAGTAATAAAGATATATAAATGAAAAGGGAAATTCGATAAGCAATTAACCAAATAAATTCACATGAATGAAAAATGTGATGTGAAATGTTCGTCATGTAAGGTTGCATTTTTCGAACTTCTAAATACTGATTTATTTATAGAAATTGCTCATAACACGTTGCTCTAGTTTTTGAGGTGGCCAAGTGGATATTGTGCACACTATTCCTTTGTCCAACATTTAAATAAAACTTTTACAAAACTTAAGTATTCAGTCAAATCACAGTTTTTATTAATATGTGCAAAATCTTCTATACTTTTATACATTAACTATTGATTCCTTTCCTTTTTTCAATAAGTTCTAGAATAGTAAGAAAAATTAGAAATATTACTAAGCCAAAAAATTTTTGAATTTGATTCTTTAATCATCCCATTCATCATCATCATCTTCAAAATCTTCCTCGTCTGAGTCATCCTCATCAGAACCTGCAAAGGAAACATAGACACAAGGAAAGGTCAACCATCAGTTTGCTGTGACAGCATTAATTCACATCATTCCTTAAATAAAGGGCCAATTTACCCGACGAAACACTCTTTGAAAGTGCTAATAGTTGTTACTGATTAATTGCCAGTAGCAGCTATTACTCTTCGATAGATTGACTAATTGTGCTCAAACTCTATGTTGCTATTACTCACCTACGAGCACTACGCGTAATCTGCTGTTTAAATATAGCACGACCTATCAAAATATAACTAAAGCAATCTCTTAGCAAAATATCACACAAGCGCAGTCATGGTTTTCTCACAATGCTGCAATACTCTACAAATCGTTGCTTATCAAATGATCCTTTGTCAAAACTTAAAACTAGAGCACCGATGGTGCTGAAGCTCAAACCTGCAACCAGGGTCCCTTGACTTTAGTGTTTATTAGTAGAAGCATCACATGACTTTAA
>WURT03233908.1:10943-26395 GCA_009936505.3 Holothuria glaberrima | reverse complement strand
TATTATACTTTGCCCAATGGTAATAATCAACTTTACAAAACAGAGACATTTTGGAAAATGAAAGTTTTACAGAGGGTTTATGCTGAAGTCCTTAGGACCTAAAACTAATCCAAAAATTGGCTAAACCATTTACTGTAACATTACTTCACAAAATTTCCATAAAGTTCAACTATGTGCAATGGGGATGCCCACTAGACTAAGGGTGGGGAACCTCCGGGCTGCAGGCCGTATACAGCCCGCGAGACTATTTCATCCGGCCCACGAGGCAATTCATACATAAATTCAATATCACTTGAAAAATAATGATGATCATGTTTTAGCCCTCGGGGCCGAACTGTTTATCAGGCTTATACCACTTTCAGACTATTTTATGTAACAATTGTTGTGAAACACTACCAGTATACTGTACGACTACATCAGTAGTATGCACATGCACCATGACCAGCGTTTCGCTAAATATGGACTAGTTGCAGAATCCTTGTGCCTCTGGAGATAACTGCAGCTTTGCTTGGGAGGCTACAAAGCATTGGCAGAATTGCATTATCGCATGTGTAAGTCTATTTATTACTGTACGAAACTCAGTTGGTACTGTATTTATCCCGGTAGATGGGGGGGAGGGGGGTTTAGAACTGTTCCTACGAAGAGTGAATTCAACGTTAAAAAGTTGATACTTTCCAATGGAAATTGAAGAAAAGGTAAAACTGGTTAGTTTTTTCTGCACTATGCGCACTTTTCCATTTGTGCTCATGCAGTATTACTTCATACATATTAAATAGAAAGACAACTAGTCCTACAGTAATACATCAATGGGCTGTGTAGCTTTACATACTCAATGTCATCTAAATAGTGGCCAACAAATTTGTACATACCCCAGAGCTTCGCCCTAATTTCTTACATTGGGGATTCCCCTAGATCCCTCCATAGACCATTTGGGGAAAGCTTGTTGCACCCTCGCTATGTACGGCCCGCGAGTGGATATGGACTATCAAAACGGCCCGTCAGAGGAAAAAGGTTCCCCACCCCTGCACTAGACCAAAGGTTCACTAGATGAAAGGTTAGCTACAGCGGCTACACAAAAATTTACTTTGGGCTGAAATTAGGGTGAGGATTCCAGTTAGGTATATACTAAGAAGTTTAGGATTAGGCTTAGTTATCCTCTGGTAGGACTAGGGTTTGGGTGAGAATTAGGATCGGGGTTAGGATTCAGTTTAGAAGTAGGATATTCTGTCCGTTGAACCTTTATTTTAGCGAACCTTTGCTATACAGTGAACCCTGCCCTGTATGACAACACCTGAACAATTTACCTAGGAAGTTGTGGAAACGAATCTTTATGTAAAATATCAAATTAATGCAAATGTTTTTGAGATGTCACCATGAAGGCAGGTATCAACACAGGGAAGTTTGTCAAATTGATGGGATGCTTTCGCAATGGTACATTATCACTGAAAAGCCTCCTCAGCAGCATCTCTGTGCCTAAATTTTGACCACGACACCAATTACGTTGACCATAGGCTATGTATCATTTTCCCATAGGCCTATTTCCATATCATATGTCTATATATTAACAGCAAATAATAAAACATTATGGTAGGCCAAGGCTTACCCATCATGGACTTAAACTGAGCATACTGACGTTTGGCCCTAACCTTGCCAAGGTCCTTGGGGACTGTTACCATTTGTTTCCAGACCCTTATAGTTTCCTCCCCATGAAACGTTAGTTTGGTTTCCTCCCAAAAAATGTTAGCTTCCTCCCCAAGTTACTGGGGGGAGGGGGGGGGAACTAACTCCTTTTCAGTTTGGAATGATGTGATACACATTTGATAATTATTTCTTTGACATTTTTTATTCCTGCTTTGTAGAAAGTTTATCAATGTAGCCAGCAATTTTTCATTTAAAGGCCTAGCAGCATATGAAATCATGTGGCCTATCCTGTCTAGGACAAGGCCTATTCATTTAGGCCCTATTGAGAATTTGAGGCATACACAACTTCACTAGTCCTTCTTACAGTGCTACTGTATACAACAAGTCTGTTTTGCAATTAAAAACATTTTTCTTTACTTACAACAATTACAACACAAACTTCCTCACTTGAAATTTTTAATTTACGTAGGGGAGGAAAGTAACGTTTTCAGGGGAGGAAACTTAATTTTTGTAGGGGAGGAAACTAACAGGTCCGGAAACCAATGGCCCCCTTTGGGACACGTAGTCCTAGGCCCAAACGGTATCCACTCGTACTAATACTGACGCTAGGCCTAGAATGTGTGGCCTAGCTATTTTGTGGAACACAGTCATATGTAGCCTATAATCACGTTGACATAGTCACTGAACGTGACCGTACAACCCACCACTCAATACCAAAAATGAAGTGTATAGTATAGGAACGTAATGGTGGGTTCTGTTCATGGGCTAGGCCTACAGTAGGCTGACAAGGAGCCGATGCTATGCTTAGTAAGGCTACAGCCTAACAGCCTCTCTGTCTAGTCATATCTTTCACGATAGCACCAGACTTTTTTATTTAATTCGAGAGCGATATCCGAAGTCATCATGGCGTGCAAAGTATGGAGAAAAACTCACTTGTCAAGTAGAAGTTTGGCCATTTCCTTTTCGGATTTTACTCCAGAGTGGTCACGGACAACTGTTGTTCTTGGCCAGTCTTATGTTGTATTCCCTCTTCTGCTGGAATTTTCTTGCTTTTCTTTGAGGAGTACTTAGGCCCTTCGTTCTTTTATCTGGCTTTTTACGTGAGCTAGTTGCTTCCATTTTAGCAAAAGTTTCTTAACAAGATAGGTAAAATACTACCAGAAGCTAGCACGAAAACTTGTTTTGCTATACAGGCTGTATACAGTGGTATGTAGTAAAAGGGATTGGCGGCATGTGTGTGCGGTACAGGTATGTGCATGCTGTAAATACTGTGTGCATACGTAGTAATCAGCTGCTTTGGTGATCAGCTGGGTCCTGCGGTGAATATTCATTTTTGGTGTAATTTCATTAGTTGGTTCAACTAGGGGCGCGGTTAACTTGAATCAAAACGATCCCGGGATTTTTTCGATTTTCATATTTTGGTTATTATTTTTATGAAAATTGAACAGCTTTTGGTCGGAATGGTACACATGAGGTGTTCTAATATACCTTCAGTGTTCACATAGAGCACTCGAACGATAACGCAATATTTTGGACATGATCAACCTATGTATTTCACTGTTCAAACACACAGAAGTACTTTAACGTAACGATACAAGTTGTTCAATTTTATATATAATGTTTGTTTATACTTCACATGCACTTGGCCGTTGTATAAACCGTCGTTATTTTTGGAAGTCTATGATGACGTGCTCCTGATCGTCACTCCAAAAATAGGTACCGGTATTATCCCTAAAGACGTAAAGTGTATCCAAATAATAAATGAACAACTCCAGCACACTCAACAGGACTCTAGGCTGGTACGTATGTATGTATGAACAGTTGGTCTTAATCGAAGTAGCTGCGGACAGTTCAATTCTCGAAATGGGTCCTTCTGGAACATGCAGAATGGTTCTATGCAGCCTTGCCTCCATAGGCCTATTTGCCGGTATAATTGCTACTGCAATCGTTGCAATCGTGATGTGGTAAGTTTTTGTGAAGGTTACAAAACTGGGATAATGCGGATATTCAGCTACCAATTTTCAGTTCTAAAATGACATTATTTAAATGCATACATTACTTAAAATGTCTTATACATTTAAATTCCTGACAACGTCAGAAGACGTACCATGGTCCTGTACGTGGAGAATGTAAGTAGTTTGTGGTGTGTACTGCTCATGCTGAAGCTTACCTGTCATAAGATATTTGGTGATTTCTTCCTATTACTTTACTGTTGTTATTGATTGATGTACTTTTACGCGTTTTACGTTTCCTTCATGTTATGGTTTAATTTACTGTTACGTGTTTTAAGTTTTTCACGGTGTTATGAATGTCATGTACAGTGGGTTCTGGTTCACCTTGCTTCAATTTTTCAAGCACGAGTCAGTAATGTACAACTTAGGTTAAAAAGAGAGATAGATGTGAAATAGAGATAACACTTGAACACAAAATCATACGCTGCCCGATATCTTGTTTACAAGCGCGTAGCCAAGATTCGGCATTGGAGAAACCTGCCCCTTGAAATTAAATGACCTTGGAATTTCTACCAGGTCTTAACAGCCCGACAAAAGACAGGGAGTGTAGATTCCCTTAGAAGTATAGGCGGCCACTGGACCATGTAATCTGCAAGAATGTGGCTTTTTGTCAGTTGTTTATAAGGAAGGATTTCAAGGACAGAATAAGTTTGTCCAACTTTCCAGGGAGCGAATTCTCTAATGGTCTGAAAGGTATAGAGTTCTCACTTCACTTGCCCAGTGACGTCAGAAGCGCCGTCAGAGGCGACTCCGAGCCTATGAGAGTGATTTCCAGGGGCGACAGAGAATTTCTGGCAATGAGAATCACAGACTGGGATGGGCGCAAGGAGTCACATGGGAATATTTTCCCAAGAAACAGATTATTTAGGGCATTATTTTTCACACTTGAGTCATGGGGGGACTGAGCCCCACCGTGACTATGCGCTTGCCACTGCCAGCTAGTTATTATGGAAGGAGTTAAAATCTTGTATACACTCTAAAAACACTTGGGTCACGATATAGGGAACTAAACCAACGTTTTGGGTCAAATTTTGACCCAATTTGGGTCAAATGAATTCTAATTTGGGTCATTATTTGACCCAAAATATTTAGTTGGTTCCATCCTGACCCAGTTTGGGTCAAACTGACCCAAGTTTTTTTACAGTGTATTTTAAATAAAAGATAGAGGAAACTGGGTAGGTTCAAATTTTGGGCTATTTTATAATGCCGCGAACGATAATTACCCTTGAACAAATGTAGTAGTTTCATCATAGAACAAAAATTTATGTCAGTCATTATGACTGAAATCGTTCGCTGTTACTGTCTAATACCAGTGTTTATTACGCAAGTAAGGCAACTGTTTAAATATTTTATCGCACCAGTGCCTCTTGAAACTCCGGTTAGGCCTCCCAAAATTAAGCTCTTCAGTTTACGCCGGGCACACACGGTGCAATTTTGCCTACGATTTAGTGGTGGAGCCACGTGGAGGAAGAGGGCCATGCCCCTCTTTGTCGGCGAAAGCTTGCCCCGTCAGAGAAATTTTCCAATTTCGTCTCCGAATCTTAATGGGTTTGACATGTATGTAATCATCATGACGACCAATCGCCCCGACAGTTCATTTATGTTAAGTATTAAGAAGAACTGATTTTTCAAATATCCATCAATAATTCCCAGTGTCAATAAATCCCAGTTTTTCACACTTTCTTTAATAAACAACGAAATCTTTGGGGTCCTTTCCTTGCCAAAATTTTGGTGATCTTTACGTAAACTCATCAACATCGTCGGAGCTTCGGGTTGCTCCCCCTCACTCCGTCTGGGAAATCCTGATGGCACATCTGCTATGATTTATCACGGTACGATACGACATGCCGGCCACGTTACGACACAACACGATCCCGTGTAATACGGCAGGCAACCGTAGCGTAAGAAAAATTGTAAGAAAATACCATAATCGTAACAAAATTCTATTTTCTATGACTCAAAATCATAAAATACAAAAGTTTTGAGCTTATTGCAAAACTTGACAACACGCCCCGATAACTTACGATAGCCAGGCTACTCAAAATGTGAAGCTAGTCTTGTCGTAAAGGTCGTAAAGGTATTTACACAGTACGACGAACGACCGTGTGTTTTCTCAATCTTTGCTGGTTAATCTTATCACATGACCCGGTATGTTACTTTATCCAACCAGTGAAAACAACTCTTAATGATTTTCTTTACACTTGTCAAAAATATTTTAGTCTTATTTGAAATAATTTAATTCGCAGTTACAGAATAAGGATCAGTCGGCAGAAAAGTTTATTACATTACCACGTAAAATGGTGGATCATTTATCACCATAGCACTGAAGCAGTAAAATCCCAGACCATTAAATCGTGTGACTTTTAATCGCACAACAAGGCGGCATTTTTTGATCACAATCGAACGAACCAAAAATTTTGAAAGGTGTTCAAAATTTCTAAGACAAGCCCGATACACACGGTAGCCATTTCTGCGATAAAATCATACCTAATCGTACCGTATTGGGTACACACGATGTGACGAATAATGTTCATAACGCAAATGACTTGCCTCATTTTAAGAAATCGTGGGCAAGATCGCACTGTGTGAGCCCGGTTGTAAATGAAGTTTTCCTAGACTTTTCCTTGCTCTACAGATTGTTAAAAGGCCTATTCGTAATTGGTCAGATAGTGACCTGTAGGCCTACATACTACTTCCACCCGATCGTTATCTTTCCTTCATGTGTTGTTAAAACGATGTCTTTCACAGTTAATGCTGCAAAATCTCTGAAACTCTTAATTGCCATGTGTTTTAATTGGAGCAAGGACAGGCATAACAATAATAAATCTACTGGTCCTTTTGCGTCGTTTTGACTTACATTAGCTATCTTACCAATGACTTTTCAAAATATCTTGGTCTTAATATTGCTATTTCGCAACAGTGGGGATTCCCGCGTTGCAAGCGACAGCACATTTTACGTTTGCATTGGAACTAGTTCGATAAGGTATTTTTCACGGCTTTGATTTCCTAGCTTCAAAAGAATGTTAAACAAGCATACACAATACTACGTTTTGAAATGCTACATTAATTGTCACTGTGTGTTACTGTAATAGAAATGTGTCAAGTACACTTTAAGGGTAGGCCTAGTAAACAGGTATGAAAAGTGGCCCAACGTAACATCAGCTAAATATTGCAAATTTCCTTCTGTTCTCGTACTAAGTGTCTTTAACAGTGATTCAAAAATTAATATTGCATATTAGAGGACCGTCGGGCACCGAATTGGGCACTCTGCGGGAATTCGACGGCTTACTAATAAAAAATATTGTCAAATGATTGTGCGATACATGCATTACGATACCCAACCGCATGTATCGTATACTGATTAAAATTGAAGTGACTGTGCTTTTCCTTCTTCAAATGAATCTCAGATGGTCCGAACAAGCCATTTTACTTTCGTTCACCTGTCTATAATTTCAGTTATATTTAAGCGGGAGCTTTGACCACTTTCTTAACCTTATTTCTTCGCTACCTCCTATGATTCAACGTTCGTTTTGGCACAGACCTGTTCAGAATGCTTCTACATTCATCATAGGTATCACCACAAACTATTAAAAAGGGTCATTTTCACACAATAGTAAGCAATAGTAAAATTTAGGTGTGATATACCATATCTGAACGTGAAATAGAGATGACGTTAACACTCCAACAAGACAAGTTAAGCGTATTGTATATATTTCCCCAATAAATCGGAGATATTGGAGTAGGTCAAACATCTCTACAGTGAACTTCCACGATGCTGTTTTAGTTCTATTAAATTGGGGTAATTAGGAAGCCCAGGCAGATCATCGCAGACCCTAAAGTAGGCTTAACACCTGTAAATTTCGGCCTCTCTTTTCTGTCCCATTTCTCTTAAATCCATTTCAAGTGTGTGACAGACGAGAGTGTATCCCCAGTCTTTAGCCACTTCCCTTAATAGGAAGACCTTGCTCTGCACTGAGGGCATGATAGCTGAGTTGAATTCAAAGGCCTAAAGCGACCTACATTCTTAATTGGACAACTTTCTGAGTGAGAAAATCAGAAACCCATCTTTATGTTTTTAACTAGAACTACACCCCCCCCCCCCGCTTCGTCTGCGCCACTGCGAAAGCTATGCCAAAACAGAACAATTTTGAGCCTTAAGAAATTTTCAAGGGGCACCTTTCACCGGGACTGTATTCTAGGATTTTTCCATTGTAAATCATGATTCTGTAACTACCATGTCGTTTCTTTCCAAAACTGAACTCAAACATGTGTTCGAATGTGGAGTAATAGAAACATATTTTACAAAGGTTAGAAATGCATTTCATTGCGGGATCACCTCCCATCTTTATAACGCATTTAGTTGCTGAGCTATATGCAGATAAAGGGGAAGCTGGAATTTATTCACCTTATCTGAAATAGTCGATTATGCAATAATTTGTCATGCCATTCTTGTACAATTACATTGCCTGCTTGAGCAATTTTTTTCCCACTAGGTTATGGGCAAATCATGGTAATGGCCCAATCAACTTCTTGAAAATTGGCCACTCCCCTTACTGCTGATATGCCAGTTTCTCTACATTTTTTGGTAATTCTGACGCCGGATTATGAAAGAACGTGCGAAATATCCGTAGGGCACGTGACCCTTACCTGTAGTTTAACCCTAACCATAATTTTGGAACAATTTTGAAAATTCTGAAAATTCGGATTTGCCCATAACCTCGTGGGAAAAAAATTAGCTGCCAGCTTGGGGTGGGGGTGGGGCTATTTGAAAAAAAAAACACGTTTAAGTGACCTTGAAAGAGGTTTCTTTACATACTTTGTGAAGAAAGAGTTCTCATAGTTTAATAACATGATACAAATCACATTTTATAACAATAACGATACAGTTGCTTTACGAAAAGCAAAGAAAACAAAGCTGGTGATTTGAGGAGTACAATAAAAGAGACATGAGAAATTATGTGGCTTTCTGCCATCTTAAAATCTTTTCAAACACTTCAATATTTTACATACCATGCAGTATACATATTCATTGTGAAGAAAAGAGTTGAATCAATGAGAATCATTTTTCAACCTCTGTAAAATTATGTCGGAATTTCAGACTGAAGTTACCGTACATCTAAAGTTCTCTTGTTTGGGTGTAACAGACTTCACCCAAAAGTTGACCTGTTACATAAGATGTTGGTAGAACAGATGGTAGTTAGAAGCACGGAGTTTTCCCCTTTCATAAAAATGTACACTTGGAAGCTAGCTAAAATATCAACGATTTGAAAGGGATATTTAAGTGCTACTGGTACATTTAAGGATGGAAGTACTGAAAATTTCTTCACGTACAATAAGATTGTATTTTGCACATCCAAATTCTGAACAGCAAACCACATCTGATGATAATTTAAAGGATTATAGTACTATTCGGAAATAAATTGACAGAGTAAAGATAAATTCACACCTTACCAACTCTCTTCCGCCATTATTTAGCTTTGGCAGAACTCCTTTTACTGATGTTACCTGATCAAGAATAGGGAAATACGTAAGGCCTAACGTTTTTCTTTATTTGTCAATACACTAACGATGCTCATAATGTAGGAAGCTGTTTATGTAGTGACTGAAAATGGTAGTGTGAATTGCAAAATTTGAAGAAACGGTGCAGAAACAGTCAAAATCTGTAGGCTTTTTTTTTTAAACAAACCGTTCTCATTACAGCTCGCTTAAACCACGCCTATCAGAACACTATATGAATATTCAATGAGTCACACAGATGTATGTACCGAAGAACTGTACATTTAGTAGACCTGCATTGCCGCGGTTATTCACGATTAGCTGGGAAAAGTGTGACTTTGAAGGTTATGTACTGCACAACTCACTTGAGTTTTTAAAGCGAAAGCATGTATTTTCATGGTGATACCCGTGTTAGTAGATTTTACCCCCTAACACTATTCAAGAAGACAGTTGCATACTAACGCTAGTAACGGTAACCACTTACGCCTGTACACTTGTGTACTTCCCCGCATCCCAAGTTTTTGTCCTCGCGCGGTACATGCAGAATGCAGATAAATATCAAATATTCTACGTAAAATGTGCAACGACGCACTAGTTGACGAAAACTGTGTCACGAGTGTATAGATGCCGATCACTAGCAAGAGGCACTAATCTAACGGTATGAAAATCAATCAAATTCTTACCGATACCTCCACAAGTCGTCGTAGCCTTTACATACACAGCAGGTACAGATATTTTGTTTTTCTCTCGGTCAATTTGTAGATAGTTTCTCCAAGGGTTTCTAACATGTAAAAGAAAATTTCTGGTTTAAACAAGGCAACTGCTAGTGTGTACATTTCACCTGGGAAAGGTAACAGGGAAAGATTGACCTTGCGACGGAGAGTAACTTCATCTCCGTTAGACCCCAAGTTGATACCGTTGGTCATCGAGGATTTAAATAATTCAAGGATTGTTCAATATTATTCCTCGGAGGTAGTACTCACATGTTATATCGATGGCCAGTCTCGTGGGTTAATAGTTAAAAATGGTCGTATTTTCTTTTAGTCTGCCTTCAGAATCATGCAAAAAACACGAAAAAATGGTACATAGTTTGGCTATAGCGTGAATATTATGTGTTCAGTGCTCGTTCGCTGGCATAAACGTGGACACCTTCCGTTGTGCTGCCTTTTGCATATTCATATATCAGAGCACTCCCATTGGTTTGTTCGACCAGGAGTAGAATTGAATGAAATAAAGATTGCAGTGCACGTATTATCGATTTTCATAGTTTTTGTTGTAATTTTTTTAATAATTGAAACAATATTTGGAATAACTACTTATATGAGGGATCTTTATTTATCTTTGTTATTCGGATGGACTGCTTAAACGTTATTCCAACACTTTGGACAAGGCAGTGATATGTATTTCCCTTCCTTAAAAAGGTAATGCCACTTCAAGGGTCAAGGGATGATTCCATCTCCGCCGAAACTGGCATAAAAAATAAAATAAAAATTCTTTCATGTAGTGGGAAATCCATCTTTTAGAGGGAAATGGTCTAAGAGGTGTTGGGGCTATAAGAGGCAATAGGAATACCTCTCCAAACATAGAAAAAGTGCTAATCATGTGATAGGGGTTTTATAAGAGGCAAAATCCTAAGAGGAAGGAATGGATCGGTCGGCTGCATGGGAATACTATCAAGATATTAATGAAAAAAATAAAATAAAACATAGTGTTGGAAGAAATGGGCAACAGGATTAGTACTGCTATTTGGCCACCACTTGAGTTGACGGGAGTGCCCCTTTGAAGCTTTCATTGGAACATGAGATCCATCGAGCTATGTGACTATTACTTCATAAGTAATGAAATCTTCTGTTGATTGTACAAGATCTGTGCCCCCATCTACCATTTGCATACCCAGTATCTCTAAGACGTCTAGTAATGTCAATTAACCTTCATACGTGTGCTTATAAGATGTCATTTTTAAATGCTGAACTTTGAAACCTTTGCAAAATACGATGACTCTAGCTTAAATGTCAATTGCGATACAAAGATTTTTGGTATAGTTACGTAACTCTGTACACTTGTCAACAAATTATGTGATGGGGGTTACGTGCACAACATTTGTGATGGAATAATTATTTTTGACATTCAATAATGTTGTTAGGGCGATATGAGACCTAAAATGGAATAGTTCCTCTAAAAAGAGATAAAATTAAACTTGAATCAATCTCGCTTGCTTCTCTGTTTATGCTACTGATTCTTGAAGAAACGCGACGTAAATAATGTTACCTAAACTTCCCTCCCTGGGGCAATTTCTACCCAGGAAATATAGGAGGTAGCTGGCAGGACTTTTCTCAAGAAGCACGTGGTGGTAAAACTGTGTCACTTTGAAATCCCAGAAAGTAAATGTTCTGAAAAAGTATTTTCAGAGGCAAGGTATTACTAAGATCTTTTGCTTTCTAGTCACCTGTCGGCTCATTTATCTGTTTATCCTTTCGTGTTTCTGTCTCTCTATCTCTGTGGCTGTTTGTTTAGGCACTCTGTTTGTCTGAATGTTTTTCTGTGCTTTTTGATTTCATTTTTTGACCTTGAATTTGTTCAATTTGTTGTTATTCCTTTGAAAATATTACTTTCTTGGTTAGGCATACAATAGATAATAAAAGAAATAACTTGTGAGTCTGTTGCTTGTGCAAAAGGGTTTTTTATTAAAACAAGTACTCTACGATGAAACTTTTCAACGTAAAAATAAAGCAAAAGAATGAACTCAATTGTAAAGATTGTATCATGAATTGTCTCTTCAGGAAATCTACTAGGAGTCACGGAATGCAGTACGAGATCGTAAGAGAAACTGAATATTCATATCGTACAACTCTTCAAGTAAAGTGAAAGCAAATGTTTTTTTTCGTGAAAGATGGGATTTACATTGCAGTTACGTCGTCAAGGGAAAGTAGGACCAGTGCCCAAACGCTTGTTGCGGTCCCGTGTTCCCCTTCATGAAATTTGTGGTGGTAAATCAATGCAAAAGCACACTGTTTATATCTTGATTTAGATACGAATACCCACTGTCACTTTATCCATCACTCAGGGGGCTGAACCTGCAGAACATATTCTCAAAACTACATTCTCTTGCACCCATCTTTATTAACTTTGCGAAGAACTGTCATACTGAGAGAAATATACTTTCAACAGCTATAGGACCACTCCATTCAATACAATTCCCACATCGATTATATGTAGTTAAGTCCAGTTTTATGTTCTATTCAATTACATATGAGGTTAATCAAATAACTTAATCTCATATGCTAATGATTTTCTATCATGAATATAAATTTTACCAGGAGAACTTTGCTGTCTTGAGTCTTCACCGTCAAGTACTACTCCAGGGATTATAAAGGATTATAAGACACTTACTGGAATATTTCTTTAGCACTTAATACTAGAATTCATTGGCCGCTAGCCACCCTTTTACTAATTAATTACTGAAGAAAACGTAGGAAATATTAAAGCTTCAAGGTATACAAAACCTAATTAATTACATACAAGATCTTCTTTTTCCAAATTTATCCCCCCTCCCCCGTAGATGCATGATCGATGCTGTACTGTAAGGTCTCTCCCTCAGAGGCAACCCTGGAGAATGTTGTCGCAACATTAATTCCTATTGGGCGACATGAGTAGAAATATTCTAAAACCTAATGCAAGCCATAACATGATCCGTGGCCCCCACCCACAACCCCGCCACCTGCGGAACAGACTAACAAAAGTAGTCAACTGTGATGTTTAGTTTGATGGTCTGGCTAGTGTGCATCCAATTCCTTTGGGAGATAGTTAAATGCTTCTTCCTAATGATCACAATGTGTAAATTTCCCAGAGCCTCCGAGGCTAATCACCGTGGACCCCACCTCCAGGGTGTCGTCCTCGGACCCACCAGGGGCCTATGGTGGGTTCCTGGACTTCAACGCCTTTAGGGGAGCACCTCACGTCACCTTCACACCTACAGCGCCACTCCTTTCTACATGTTGACCGAACGTTGTACCCCCAGTTCCCCCTCCCCACCCACTTTGAAAAGTCTGGCAACTTCATTGATGTAACACATTTGGGAAAATGTCGTTGTGAAGTGAAGCACAGCTGTATTTGGTTCATTCCGTGGTGGCCTAGCTTATGATGTTTCAGCAGGTATGCAAGGCACCGTCAACTGAGCCTGTGGAGCGACTCTCTGGGGCTTCTTCAGCTCATTGTTGCTGAAGAGCACCAAAAACCCATTCTTGCGCATATGTATGCCTAACCTGCGCGCAAACTCACAGGAACATCGTTTGCCTTGCAGTTTATAATTAAATACAGTAGACCAACGCAGAACGATTGTATTGCAAACCTACCCACTTCATGCAAAGTCTGGTGTTTGCGCTCGAAAACAACCTGTGCGTCACTGATTTCGATCTTTGATCTTAGATCTATTAAAGCCCTTATTCGTTATTGAAGACCAGGCAACTCTTATTTGGCAATGCTTGGACAATTTTTGTAACCTTTACAAAGTCCTTGGTTGTTTTTTTTTCTTTCTTAGGATATCAAACGAGTGTGACTCATCACCTTGTCAAAATAAAGGCAAATGCACAGATCACTTGAATTATTATACGTGCCGATGTTTGGCAGGATTTTCAGGTAACTTTGACTGATGCTTGTTTATAATTTCTTAGATAATTAGTTTACAGTCTTGTCTCGAAAGGAATCGCATAATATCAATTCTGTTCATAGGTATCAACAGAAGGGGGTAGGGGATATATAAGGTTGAGCGCACGTGTAAGAAAATAAACGTATTGGGCACATCAACTTCTCTAAACTAGACTACTTGGCCCATTGTGTCCAAAGTGCTAAGAATGTCATCGTCAATTATAAATCATTTTGAAAATTTTAAAGTTACAGTTAAAGAAAAACTCACTTCGGTTTCTTGTTTAAACTTTATGGCAAAATAATCTAGGCTGTAACAAGAAACAAGAAACCCACTTTTGTATTACTTTTTATAAAAAAAAACATTTTCGGCAATTTGCTTTGGGTTCCTGTCAATAGGGTTCTTCATTTTAAGGCTAAAACAAAGAGAATAGTAGTCAGGTTACAGAAAATGAAATATCATAAACGAATATCAGGAGTAATTTACAAGGTTGCTCCTCTTCAAGGGTGATGGCAGGCGAGGACAACAGGGGGCCACGCCCACTTTTCAAAGAAGTCTGCCCCACCCCGTCTGGGAAATTTCCCAGCTTCTCCGAAGAGGTTTGTGGGTATGAAGAAGCCTGCTAGCCCCGACGGTAACCACTCGGACAACCTGACAACAAATTTCTTGGTTTTGCTCTGAAGAAGTACACAGTCGTCAATTAAATACCCACGTTTTACAATTTTCGTCAAGAAAACCCAACTTTTCAACTTTTTTCAATGGAAACTTAAATTCCTTGAATTTTCTGCAATAAAAGACCAAAATTGTCAAAATTTACCGAAAAAAGCCTTTTTTTGTTACAATTCAAACCAAACATTTCGAGCGCACAAGGTTAAGCAAAGGTTTTGACTTCTTCGTCTTTCCGGTAATCCGTCGTCGTTTTAAGGGCTTCGTGTTGCAACCAGGCCCGTAGCCAGACAAGGTACAAAAGTCAATGGTAACTTGAAAACTCTCCAGGAGGGCGAAAAAATTTTCAAAGGGGGCTCCGCTCCCCTTTCCTCCCCCTTGACTACGGGCCTGGTTGCAACACAAAATCTATAAGAAAAACCTTTTATGTCCTCTTATTCCTTCCTCTTTTGCAAAGGAGTACCCCTACTACTTTCGAAGGGAGGGGGTGAGTGGTCTTTGGCAGAAAAAAATGCGATCAAACTGTCAAAACTAACGGGGGAGTCTACAAGATGATCCCAGGTGTTCAGTGTTTCCAGGGTTCGATGTTCCCAGGGTTCAATGCTCCATGTTCACATAATTCAGTGAAAGTGTGGTCTTAACAACACAATGACATTCCCTTCATAATTCCTTTAATATCTACTTATCTACTATGCAGGTGATCGATGTGAAATCAATATCGATGAATGTGCCAGTCGGCCCTGTCAACACCAGTCACTTTGTGTTGATATGATCAACAGCTATGGATGTCAGTGTGTGAGTGGCTACACAGGACCAACATGTGGTCATGAAATAAACGAATGTGACAGCGGTCCATGTGAGAATGGTGCAACATGCCACGATAGGGTAAATGGCTATACCTGTGATTGTCGACCAGGCTTCACAGGGTCCCAATGTGAAACAGATATCAACGAGTGTGCCACCAGACCATGTGAGAACGGTGCAACATGTCATGA
>WURT03233908.1:0-10843 GCA_009936505.3 Holothuria glaberrima | reverse complement strand
TGTAAATGGCTATACCTGTGATTGTCGACCAGGTTTCACAGGGTCCCAATGTGAAACAGATATCAACGAGTGTGCCACCAGACCATGTGAGAACGGTGCAACATGTCATGATCGTGTAAATGGCTATACCTGTGATTGTCGACCAGGTTTCACAGGGTCAGTTTGTGAACAACTAACAGAATGTGTTCAGTGTCAGATGAAGAGCGAGGGTAGTGAAATATGTGTCAGTCAGGTAAGGACTTCTCTTGTTTTCTGTTACCGTGTATTATGCTTAACATACGGGGCATTATTCTAAATACCGTATTAGCATCAGTGCGGGAGTTTCCGCATTTTAGCAGAATATTGTTTTCTCCAATCGGGAATAAAATTTGTAAAGAGCGCCACCATTTTGCCTATTTTGCCCACAATTCCCGACATTATGTTTGCATGGTTTGAATGGTTTTTGGAACCCCCTTGCAAAGTTTGTCTATCTAATGTAGTGAAATTAAATGCATATTCGGTAGGTATGTTGTCAAAGCTATATGTCCTAATCAATGGTTCACCGGGCCGTTTTAGAAAAAAGGCATTCTTGAGTGGTCTTCATGAACTTCGGACTAATACAAACTTTGTCATGGCTTTGCCTTTCACAAGAGGGTACGGGGTTTGGGTTCCTGAAAAATACCAGCGTTTATTGCATATTGAGTTTTATTTTCCATTTATTACATTTCTCTCAGAATATGATAGCTAAGTTACGCTTAATAATTACAACAAGGCCAGGGCCGTAGGAGGGGAAGGAGACTTGGGGGTAACATTCACCAATAATTTTTAGTTTCAAAGTTGTTTGTCTCAAAACGTCTAAAATTGCCCTAAATGGCCAAAACCTTTAAAGTTGAATGGTTCTGCAAGAGAATCGTTGTAAATTATTAGGGGATTATTCCCCTTATGCCAGCAAAGGTCACCTTTATTTCTTCGACCTCATTTGCAAAAGTATTGCTAACCTAGGCCTAAATTAGTAGGCAAATGAAATAAAATGTAACTAAATGGTGCGATTGTAAAAAAGCTGGAAGAAGCTTAAAGTTGCAATAACTTACAAAATTACAGACGAATGCAGAAGTTCAGAATTCACAAGTTTTGTTGAAAGGGGCTTTTCTGATACGAATTACAATACTTATTCATAAACTCTGTGCTCGCACGTGTAATTTTTACGTCGAGATTACCTGGATACTGATGTATTCATGACAAAATTAATTTCGTATAGCAATGATACCATTTTACAGCGTACAAAACCGAGATTGATTCAAAAAGTTTTTTCTCCACGGGTAAATACGACCCCGGGTAAGGGTAAAATGTCACAGGCTTGGACCTTACATTACCATAGAACCATAGTTTTACCTATCAGAGGCATCATTGACATAACTCTACAAACATCATAGAGACACTAAATTAAAAAAGAAGTTTAAATTGATGATAATACATTTTTACAACAAAGGCAATAAGTATGACAGCATTTTCAGTTTTGCTGAGAGGAAAGAGAAAAGAATGTAAACAAGCATTGGATTCACAACGAAAGAGCTTTAATTTAAAGGTTATCCCGAGTACAGCTCAGTGAAGCATATATTACTGTTCATTATATAACATGTAAACATCGAATGTTTTAACATAAAAGCCTGTTGTGTGTCAAAAGGTTACTGCGGAATAAAGCTAACGACTTGTTACTCTTTAATTTTTGCTTTTCTTTGTCCTTTACAGGTTTTGATGACAATAGGAGGAATCATTACATTAAAAAGGGTAACAGGACTTTTTGGCTGGTGTCTGTGCAGCTAGCTTTTTGAAAGGTGTATTATTGATTCGATGTACAACCCTTCCTTCATCGACTGCTTTTACATGTGTGACGAATGTAGTAGTCACTGCATTGATAAATTTAAAGCCACGTCCATAATATAGTAAAAAGGAGAACTGAATTATGAGACATTAGGCTCAGTCTGATTAAAAGCCACAGCAGAGACACATTAGGACTCTCCGACCTTTTCTTCGTCAAACCAATAAGCTAATTACTTTTAAGAAAGTGAGAGCGTCCTAACTTCAAGCAAGTCTTTTAATTGTCTTATTTTTATATTATTGCTGCCATTTGTGCCGTAGTACTGGTTAAGTGATAGTCCTAGAAGGATATGTGTTCTTTTGTCGACGTTTTTTAACCTGAATTGTGTTTATTGAATTTAACTCCGATTTAGTCTTTGTATAATTACTTCTTTGTGGACATATCCTGAATCTAATCAATGAATGAGACAAAAGTACTAAATACAAAATATTTGTAACTTAAGATTTATGCATTAAACATTGACTTGTATTGACACATAGTGCTAAAAACAATTCTTTTCTCCGAATGTAACGTTGATTTATGTCTATATGTTTGCCATAGATGTCATTTCATTCTTGACCTGACATTACTACTGCTTAACTGCTTAAGATTTATTGTTTAAATGGTTGTTTAAATTAACTAGATAAAATGAAGAATTAAGACACACCAGAATCTTTTAGCAGCTCTGGAAAATGAAAGAAGGTTTTTAGAGAACAGTCTTAGGAGAGTATAAATCTCTATTTGCAAACTCTATAAGTATCCACATTCCCCTTGCTTGCGTGGAAATGTATTGGCATCCGTTTTGTTGTTATCCCTGTTGTAAAGTATATACAGTATTTACCTCATCATGTTCAACTGGTTTTGGTGCTTGTAATAACGAGTTTAGTGTAGACTTCATATACCAGCTTATCGTAGGCATAAAGGGCACTGTAAATATAACGTCTATCCTCGAATAAGACTTATTCATATTTTCACTTCAACCGGACACCGTTGTCATCTTAAACCTAACATGTTGTATCCTCGACAAGAATACAGTCAAAATTTACACCGGCATCACAGGAGAGAACAATCCAATCTTTTTCATCTTACCATTTGAGAAAGAGATCATGCATAACTTAATCAGGGTGGGATGTAGCAATCTATATAGCTCCGTGGTTATAGTTCTGTCTGTCAACGGCCGCGATTTGTTCTCAATATTGAGAGGGGTCATGACCCCATTTTCAAATAATATACTGTGCGAAAAATCAAAGTTGATGAGCGATTTCTCAAATATTGGGGTGCATGTCCCCTTGCCCCAGAGATCACCGCCCATACTGTCAGTCATCATTGGGAGCTTACAATTAAATTCGTTACCACTTTGTAACGCTGTATATTGACGATTTTAAGCTCTGTCGAAAAGAAGAACGGGCGCTTAATATTGAAAGGTTGTAGAGTAATAATGTAAACTATATTAATCAACCGTGGATACAAATCGGTTAATTCCATTGAGTGTAAATGCTTTAATGCGTCATAAAAATGTTAAGAAGAAAACGAAGAGAAAGTAAACCACGTAACAATTGCAGAAAACTAACGAACAGAAAAGAAGCTTAATTACAATAAGAGTTAAAGCGGCAAAATTGTTAAGCGTCAAAAACTTTTAATTTTGTTTTTCTTTTCTTTCAAAAGTTTTTGACGATTTTGATGCAGTTAAGATATAGTTTTACCAACAATCATGAATATGTTTGCTAACATAGAGACACGTATGTATCTTAGCCTTTGTGCGGCACGATAATCTCTTTCAAAAAGTTTTATTATGTACAAAAGGAAAAATTTAATTGTAAGAAGTTTGGCGTTCAAGAATGTTGTCTTTTAATATGCAGGGCACATTTAATCTACACAGAGACCGCCTTGACTCTTGAGTTCAAACACCCTAGCAATAAGTTTTGGATCTACCATAGTTTAGTGTTACACGATTTTTTAACGCAAGCCTACTTTGTCAGGAGTTTCACCTGACACCGCTCTATTCTCTGATTAGAAAGTAGAAGGTCACGTCACGCCCAGGCAGAACATTTTAAACAGAAACTTTTCACCTTGTGACCATGTGGATTTAAGTAATACACTCGATCTTCAAGGAGTAAAATATTATTTAAGTCTATTATTATTATCTTATAATACTACTTCTATGCACTCTAATTTCGTCGAGGATTTTGTGTCATTATTTATTCATATTGTTACAAAGGTTATTAAAAGAAAATGAATACAGAAATGTGTTACCCAGTTGTTACATATTTTGTTGTATTTCACCCGTGGAAGGCACAGAGCAAATATTATATGCAGATGGTTACACCGTATCTTTTTCGTATAGCTTAAGAGAGTAACAAATTCCCATGAGGGATAACCAGTTTTGTAGTCTATCGGCGAATTTGAAAAAGAGCTCTTAAAATTGAGTCGCCACCTGGTACCGATTCGTAAAATATGGCTATACGACCTGACGACTTTGCAAAAATCATTGCTTGTAATGTACGGTAACTCTAAATTTTAGGTTGATTGTCTCTTTTTGAAAGTTCCCAAACATAAACATTTTCAAGTTCAAAAGTGAAAAGGTCAATTTTTCAAAATTGTAGTATTTTTTAACATAATTTAGTATGAAGGTACTTACCAAACGATGTCAGTCAAATGAAAATTTTGACAATTTTAGAGCGATCAAATTTTAAATAAAATAAAAGAATTATATTTTTTTATAGAGTGCTTTCATGACCTAAACAAAGAAACTTAAAAGATGGTCCAGAACCAAATTTATGTTTGATATTATACAGAAAACATATTCTAAGCATTCTGGTAAATTTGCATTTATTTCCTATGTTCAATTCTCGAGATATAAGCAATTGAAGTTGACACATTCTCTACAAAAAGTGAACTTGCAGCAAGTAGGTGTGATGTCATGGATTCACAATGACGACCAATGTTTTGTTTTTCTATATTTTCCATCCTTTTGTTTTGACTTTGGATTGATTAGGTTTACTATCTTGCCCCTACGGCATATAAAGTTTTCAAAATTTCAAAATTTCAAATTGGCCGTCAATGTGAATCCAGGACATCACACCTGCTTGCTTCAAGTTCACTTTTTGTAGAAAATGTGTCATGTTTTATTTACAATTTGCAATGTGTAGACTTTATTGTCCAGCAATCGTTTCGGCCGGTCTCTCATTTGAAAGTTGTAAGGTCTAGGGAAGTTACTGTTTATTAAGATTCTGCAATAGTACAAATGTAAAACATAGGCGTAATAGCCAGGGGTTTGGGGAACAGTAGCTGACAGAGTTTGGCAAAATACTTGTTTATTTGTGGATAGATTTGGGAAAAATCGGATCATAAGTCGGTTAAAACGGTTTTCGGACAAAACACCCCCTACCGAAATGTCTAGAACACCCATGGTACTGCTACTGAATTTAACTTATTTTGGTTTACAGGTGGATAAATGCCTATTATTTGTGGTTGTAGAGCAATAATTAAATGTTGTTTCTCGCTATTGCGAAGCCAGTGAATGTAGTTTTCAAATTTTGACATGAAAATGTCACACATCCAAAAAACTTGATTTTATTTGCAAAAGAAAAAATATCCTTTAAAAGCACAATAATTCGCGTTCTAAGAATGTTATCCTGTTAAGATGAACACATCGCATCCCTTGAAAATAACTTTCCCTCTGAAAGCTTTCAGCCCTTCAACACCTTGTGCAGGTAAGGGCTGTTACAACCGATAATGTAAAGTAATGACGTAACAAATATAGATATTGTTATGTACAAGAGGATTTTGCAATCGAATGCCCGAGTGGCTGCTCTCTTTGTCGTATTGCTTGACATTACTGTGAAGCTTTGATTGTATTCCTCAGTATTGTGTTCATTCCACTGGTTTAACTTTTCAATGATATGGTTATTATTTAGCGTTCAGGAGGTATGCTTGACTATTATCTATTAAAAGGCGTTAACGGTGTGGCCCTATCCTATTTCTTAGTTCTTTGACACTCGTTTTGGAACTGTTTACATCATGTACCTAATACAGAACGTCTCTCTCCTGTAGTACTTAACTGGTTTCCTGCTATTTTCGCCGTTTTCTGTTTTTGTTGTCTTTACACTGACGACCTCATCTCAACCACCATCCCTGGCCCGACGTCCCGAGTTCCGTATCGGGTCCTCTGACCTGCGATCCTGCGGACAACTCCTGAGGGACTTTACACCACCTTCCGCCAACAGCTTATTGACGTCTTAAGGAGAAACCAGCGCAATTGGTCTACCGGAGGTTCCTCCACATCCGCCTAAGTTAAATTCTTTTTAAGTACTGATACTTTATAATTTACTGTAAAATGTCACTATGTTAAAGTATATTGATCTTGCAAAAGACGAATTACATTACTTTGAAACTTGACTACACATTCTCTTCCTCATTAGAGTACTTTCAGAATGTATTTGTGAAAACTTCGTTTTGATTTGGTCTTCTGCATCTGAGCTTTGTAACAATGAATAGTTTATGACTTAGTACAAATGCTCACTTGAGTTAAATATTTTTAAAAGGAATATAGGGTACTAACTTCTGTTCAGTTTCGAATATATAACGTACAGAATAGATTACCGTACATGTAAGTTGTAGGAAAGCGTGGCAGCAGTTAAACTATTATTTTTATTTTTTATTTTTCCCTGAAAGAATTTAAAGCAAGCAGAAGTGGTACCTCAACTATATAACTTCCCACCGATGAGACTTTGCAGTTTTGTTTAAAGAATTCTTGTCGGATAAGGGGTTGCAAAGGGTAGGAAACATTTGCTAAGTAAAAAGGTGAAAGTTCCGTGTTAAGAGCAAATGGTCCAGGTATCCATAACTTAAGATAATGATAGACCGTATCTTCTTATATCCCCTTCAATTTCAGCCTTAACGGTTTTGTGTAATGTTAATGAAGGGATCAAAATTAGTGACAGAGATCAAAATTTTGACAAATGTAGACGATACCAATTTCTCTTTAGATGGCTCACATGAATCCCTCCCAGAGACACCTCCTACTTTAAATGTGTTAAAGTATACTTCTAGTCTTGTTATTATCCTACATAAGTGTAACTTGTTTCCTATAGATCCATTATTGACTCAAGTGCTTGAATTTGTACATCGTTTGGGTATTAATGTAACCTCAGGCTCGTTACAGCTCGTTGGTTATCACATTCAATAAAACAAGGAACGATCTCATTCGTTTTGATACCTTACCAAGCCTAAAGGCTTTGCAATTTCTCATATGATCATTTTATTTCGTGTTCTACTCAATCCTTTAAAGTTTATTTCCCCTCCAATCAGAACAAAAACAATTGATACTGAAATTATTTGGAATAACTCCGTTATATTTAACAACTCATTTGTTTCATAAAAACTATTTTTTCCTAGTCATGAAATCAACAGTTTTCCTTCTACTTTATATTTTTGTGTGGTCCAGAGTGTATCTGTTGTTTGGAAAAGACCGGGATGCTGGGTAAAAAGAACTCATGACAATAATCAAGACTAGTTGGGAAGGGTAACGTGAGCAAGACCTGTCTCACAATTTGAGTATAACAATTTTATTAGGAGCGTTACAACAAGGCCAACTGCACTTGTAAAATAATAGGCCTGTGGTATTTTTGGGGGTTTAATAGACAGAGATCTGAAGGATACATTTAATACGCCCTGGTACCATTCCAACGACCATTATCTTCTCTCTTTTTTCAATTCAGACTTACACACAGAATTATAACTAAATAAGTTGTTGTATGTTACCGGGAAACCGGATGATAATAAGAGAACTGTTTGTAAAACCGAAGATGAAAGTCTGGAATAGTTATTCTAGGAATGTGCAGTCTGATCTGTAGATTTGTTTTTGGATTTGGGAAACTGTGTTTATGTTCTATCTTTAAATTTTATTGAAAATGCAAGTCTAAAAAGACCACAAGTATCACAGTTCAACCAGTGGTCCTCATAGTTTATTATGTTTGAAATAAGAATGAACGAGTATCTACAAAACTTCGAAAATAGCTTAATGAAGAAGTTTTTAGTTTTTTCCGGTATTTTACGTTGAAAAGTTAGCCACTCTTCTAATTTTTAACCCACTAAATAATTATTTGAGGGCGAATGGGCCTGATTCTTGAAATCTACCATCACTAACACAGTGTGTACGGGAGTATTTGTGGTAGTACACTCCTCTTTCATGACATATATATCATATTGTTCACGCGAAACTGCATCGCTACCAGAAGTTTCATACGGTTTCCGCACCTCGCTTTTGCCCATACCGACACGGTAAACAATGTATGATACATTATGTATGCTGTTGGTGAAGCACTAAAGGCCTACTAGTAGTGGCATCACGCAGCACCGTGGCGTAAATTATCCGGACAATTGTGAAAAGCAATAAATGGTGGGTTAAAAATTTTGTTATTAATAATTAAGCTTTACGTGGTTCTACAATTTTATTTATGATTGGTCTCGTGGGCAGGGGGTTCCCCTGCCCTGTCGAAGAGCAATCCTTGTAGAAATACTAAATTTGGGCAAAGTTACAAAATAATTGTGTATTATTGGAATTCAGTCAGCAGTAGCCCTTGCACGGGGGTATGGGGGCGCGTACCCCCCATCGAAAAATTCTGAAAACTTTAAAATGATCCCAAAAGGCGTTTAAGCTATAGATTTATGATTTCTGTAGGGGGTAGGGTGAGGTGTGTTTCGACTGAGTGATGGATCTATGGTAAAATTTTCTATCACAAATGTTTCTCAAACTATCAGAATTTTCGCAAATCTCTCGCAAACTATCAAAATATCCGCGCGCTTCAAACCTAACACAATGTTGTTCTTATTATCGATATCTTTCGATAGCAACTCCCAGAGAAGCACAGCAGCAAAAGTCCAAAGCTGTTTACGAATTACTAGGTAAAAGACTGGCTTTATGAGTGCCATGTGTGTTATTTCGGCAATTAAAAGTGTTTCGATGCAGATTCAGAATGCAGGTTTTGTCATGGGAATCTTATGTAACGGAAAATTTCGGTGCGCTTCGCGCGTATGCGTCACGGTTTCCATTCCATCTCGAGACCATTATGTCTCGTATTTAGGGGCCATTGAGCCATGCCCCCCTCACTGATACCGAGATTTTTGTAGTACCTAAAACTGGTAAAAAATTTTAACAGAAAATTTTACTTGAAGGGTAGCATATGTGGCACCAGATTGCATGTACGGACACCCAATTTTTCAAATATTTTCAAAGGGGAGGGTACCCTCTCCCCTTAGACCCCTCCCTTAGGCCGTTAATCACAAAGCATACTGCATGCCAACCCGTTAGAACGCCACTGTAATCATTATGTCATCGCCTCCATTTTGTTGCCTCTTTCACTTAACCAAAAATTAGAATTCACTAAAATATGGACACTTTCCAGTCATATATATCACCTCCAAAAATATACAAAAGAAGCACCATCTAATCAACCTTTAATTCACAAAGATTTCTCAAAGGGGAGGGGCTTTTATTGCTGTAACTGAAACCTGGTTACTTACTAATATTAGTCTCCATCATCTCCATATACCTGACTACAATATTGTTTTAAATAGCAGAAATTGTAGGCATGGGGGTGGGGCTTGTCCTCTACGTTAGAAATGAGTTCCCCTACATGATCAAGATGAGAGATGGTCTCTATTCTCCTATCAACTCTGAAGCTAAAACTAGTCTTAGGAGATTGAAAATTGCCAAAAAATTATTTCTAAGGAAAAAAATAAATGTTACCATGTAGGTGGTATTAACGTTGACCTGCATGAAGATTATTATATGCCAAACTATCTGGTGAACACAAGTACTTATACGGCTTTTATCATACCATTCTGTAAAAGAACAATAATTTCTGCAGAAAAGTAATCGCTAATTGATAATAGTTTACTAACAAACCTCATAAAAATCATTAGGTTTAGTGTGCTCACCTCTGATATCTGAGATCACTTTCCTGTGTTTAAATCGGTAACATTGCTAGTTCTACCGTAGAAAAGCCCCACACATTCAGGAAAGGTACGCATCCCCAAAACATCGATTGGATAATAAGACTGACAGAATGTCTTGCATTGTGAAAATGCACATGTAGCTTACAGCTCGTTAACAATGCGTCTCAGATGCGTTTACTCGTTGTTGTCCTTTGAGGAAAGTTAAACATGCATGGAGTAAATGTTTGTACATCACCTTGGATATCAGCTTGTATTTTCAAGTTTATTCATCGTAAAAAAAATTGTACACAAAAAGGAAGCAAAATCCGCCTGGGTGTCATATATAGAGATCGTTTTACAAGGGAGGTGTTCCTAACACCTTCCTGGTTATATTAGGCACAGGAACGTTCTCACAAGTGTGATCAGAACTGCCAAAAGGAACCACTTCTGTCGGATTATTGAAACTAATAAGCATAATACAATTCAAGTTTGGAAAATTATAAACAGTGTGTCCGGTAGCAATCAAACTCAAAGTTATGTTAGGAATGTAAGTCTGAATGTGATAGCCGATTAATCACTACTGTTGCTGAAATTGTCAATGGTTTTATCAAGTACTTTTCATCAGTTGCAGAGTCTCTGTCGGACGAGTTACCACGTAAAAAACTTGATCCTGTTACGAAAATGTATTATGCTCGCCTAGTTTTCATTCTTAGACAGCGCCATTTATTATGTGAAGTTCAGGAATGTTGTTTTGTCTAGACGCGCTGGCGCGCCTGTTATCATTGAGCTATTACACACAGTTTAGAGTTATTGTTTCAATTATTTCACAGTAACTATGACATTCCATTGAGTTCAGTCGAGTCTTTTGTACTTCCCTTATGATCACATAAACTTACAATCTACATTATTATGGATCCACTAGATTGACCCTGTGTATGAAATGTTTTACTTATTATATTGAAAGGATAGATTGAGTATTTGAAAATAAAGAATAAGGATAAGTTCTGTAGCCAAAAACATAAAAATAAAAACTGAAACATGGTACGCACTGCAAAAAAATGTTTGTTT
>WURT03233467.1:12933-26403 GCA_009936505.3 Holothuria glaberrima | reverse complement strand
GTGACGAAGGTGTGGTTTTGCATGCATAATTGTTTGGGTGAACAAATTTGTCAGTTGTTACAGAAAGGTTAATTACTCGTTAATTAGTGCTCACTGGGTAGAATTTCTTCCCAGTTACCTCTCTTTCATCAAACGGGATCCGATCATATGTAAAAACGGATAGGTCAAATAAAAAGCCTCACAAACGCAATTAATATTTCCTTTTAAAAGCCAATTACAATCAAGAAAGAGTCTTTTGATCAATCTCTATCACAAAAAAGATACCAGGGTCAGCCATTGTTGAGTTGATGATTGAGGCCACAGACAACAGTCTTTGTCTTGTACCTTCATAACTCCCTGGTCTTACAATTGGAAAATGAAATTTACTGTAAATAACCCCGACCTTTATTTGTCTTGTGTTTGAATAGAAGGTCTGTTTGTACTCCCTGATACCAGTGGCAGTACTAATTTAAAGACAGATTTACATCACCCCAAGTATGACTTTCACTTGGGGTGAGCAAAAGTCTCAATTGGTGACTACTTTTTGATTGACCGAAAAGTTACAATATTCAGAAGATGCAGAGCAGCTCATATTACACAGCATGCACAGAGTGTTTTGATTACACATTAGGGCCTTTAATACTCACCAGGATATGGCATGGCCTTAAGCAATAAACTATGTTTGTATCTGCACAAGTAGAAGCTAAAGAAAATTATAGGTTCACTACCAAGTAAAAGTCATACTTGCGGTGATGCAAACCCCTCTTTAAGGTAGTAGAGTATATTAATTCAGGTTACATATCCGATCAGTGAACCAGAAGGACCAATGTAATTGGCTCAGGCATGCTGAAGAAACTGTCCAGTACCCATGGGATGCTGGAGGTACAGTATTGCTAGCTCTTGGTCTCTCCCTTTTGGCTGCTTAATGGGCAAAGGGCACACCATTTACTATTCAAGTATTGCTTGCTGCCATGCTGCTTTTAGTAGTCAGAAATCAAAAGTAGAGTGCATTAGCCCCCACACCTTTTCTGCCATGGGTATTTTGGGCTGCCCTAAACTGGGAAGATAAGCTTTTATTCTCTAGAATATATTGGGTTGCCTTGATGATTAACCCCCCCCCCCACTTCAAAATTGGCTCTGCGGTCTCTGCTTCAACAAAAAAGTAGATGATTAGATGAGAAACATGCAGGGCAGGAAAAGAATTCTTGGACTGGGAAGCAAGAAATTACCACACTTTGTTGTTTATGCTGTTATATGAAATCAGTACCGTATGGAAAGTGCACTTTCTGAGCTGGAGGTTAGCGGTGGTCAGTACAGTATTTCTGCATACTGGTCAGGCCTGACCAGGGCTAACCAAATGCAGATTACTAAAGTCAGGATCTATGGTATAGTTCTCCATGATTATGGACAAACAGAAAACAGTGCAAATAAGGAAGAAAGTGGAAGACTGTGAAAACGACATTTAATGAAAGAGGTGAAGAAAGAAATTCAGAAAAATCCTTAGACCCTCTTCTCCCACCCCCACCTTTTATTTTGCAGGCTTGAAAGTCTTCAAGTTACTGCCAAATATCATTACTTGTAGTAATGAATTTGCCAGAAATTTCCTTATCCTGGTTATCATTGCAAAACCCTTAGCATGTAGTAAATTGCATAGCCTATAAAGGTTTGGTTTTTCAATATTCCAGGGGTAGTCCCCAGGATCACCTGCAATGGACAGTACCTATAATGTTCTTTGAGACCTCTCTCCCCCTTCCACCCATCCTTACCCTTTAACGCTGCATGGATCTGCCCATGTATGAAACAAGTTGGATCAACAAAATGAAAATAGTGGAAAAGTTTTTTCTTTTAGGTTTGCTTTGAAAGTAATTCATCTGTATCATTGAATTTTCAAACTTAATTTTCAATCTTTTTCTGAATTCACTTTCAGTGGGAATCTCATAAAAGTAAAAATGAAAGAGAAGCAATTTCCGCACAGTTGATTAAGTTTTTGAATTCTTTCATCCGTTACTTTGGCCAGCATCAGCATCATCGATGCATGCAAGTTTTAGAATTATTTGCAAACAATAATTCATAATCTTAATTAGGGACAGATAGAGAGAGTAGAAACAATTTTTGACTGAAACTTGGCTTTTACAGCTGCCAAGTTTAAAGGCTTTTTGTTGTGGCATAAGAAGCATGTGAATAATCTTTCACAGTTAAATAAAAATAGAGTATTAACCAGTGTAATCAAACCCCAAATAATTGCAATTTCATCAAAAGTGTTTTTTTTCACAAACTTTACAAATGTAACAATTGCACAACTTTTAATTGTATGTTAATAGTAACAACATCTTTTCAAGGTCGACAGATTAACTTGCCGACTGAATTTGATGGGATACTGTAAGTTTTGCGTCCTCTCTCAAATCGAGATCATGAAATCTTGTGAATTAGCAGTGTATCTGGCTCCTTTTGTATGTTTACATTAGATAGTCAGTTTTTACTTTTCAGTTTTGCTGATTATGTTAAATATTTTCTATTGTTTCTATTTTTTTATAATGATCATACATAAATTGAAATGGGTAATACTTTATTTGGTATCACATCTTACTTCAGTAACCTTTTTCCTGTGAAAGCACACATGTGATGATTATCATTGAGGAAATACCTCATTTTGTGTGTTTGTGTAAATCAGTTCATGCCATCCTTTAGTGAAAGATCATAGACTACACGTTTATCCTTCCTAAACCTTTCTGTGAAAAAAATTGTTTGGGAAGGCTTTGTAAGATGTCAAAGTTGCATGTGGGGAAAGGTACAGTGGTTTTACTCTCAATCCGTTTTCTGGTGATATGTATTGACATAATACAAGCCTAGCATCCTCCCATGACCCCCAACCAGAAAAGTGAAGATTGAAAATCTATGTACACTAGTTCTTTATTTGAAGCTCTGCCCCCCCCCCATCCAGGGAAATGGTGAAGCTCTCCCAGAAGCCTAGACCTTCTATGAAAGATTTTGGCTTTGCCTTTGTCACTTTGTCTTGAAAAGGTTTGTGGCCTCCTCTCCCTTGACAATGTCAACTCCAATAATTTCCCCAAGGGTGACTACCACCAAAACACATGAACAAAGTCATTTCCCATGCAAGCAATTCCCACTCTTGGTAACTCTGAAATTTCCAATATGAGGGCGATTATCCATGGGCAATTGTCCTGGTACCCCGTGGCGCAGACTCTGTTTGCTCAGCACCTTAGCTTCCCAAACCACGGTCTGCTAAAGCAAAGAGGACTGTGTCCAGTTTTAGACGCAAACTTCATTACTGTAATATGACTTATTCATTTACTCTCTCATTATTCATGCTATTGTTTTTGAGTGTATTGTGCACTCTTGTAGTCATAAATTGAAGGCCTAGACTGAAACATGAGATGTCCTATCATTACTTTGTTGCATAACCAGCTATGCAGTGGGTACTCCTAGGGAGTGGGTATTATAATGACATACCAACTCCGTGGTTGGCATAGGCTACCGCATGATGTAAACGGGACCAGATGTTGCCTTCTTGTGAATATTCACTAACATTCAACGAGTCTCGAGGCTAAATATTTATATGAATATCCAAAGAAACTTGTGAGGTGTTCACTTGGCAGACTGTGGGGATATGACTGAACAAGGAATATGCTGTACAGTCTGCAATGTAGGCAATTGTCCTGGTTGCTTATAGTCTGGATAGAAATTGTGCAGGTTGGGTATTTACAGTACTGGCCGGGGTTTGTGAGGCAGCGATCATCAGAGGGGAGAAGAGTAAATTGTACAGGTGGGAGTAGTCTGGGGAGGGGGCTCTGCATCTGGTCATGTGTGACAAACATGTACAAGTGGAAGAATTATTTTAACACCCAAGCAGCTGTCATCATCTGATCAGCATTGGATGACATGAATGTGTGAATCCTAATATGAATGTTCAAAACATTTTCAAGTGGTTCCCACATATTTTTTTGTGAGGGTTGTGAATGGGATAGGGAAGAGGGAGTGAAATCTTCCTTTTTGTTCAAACATTTGAAGCTTGCTAAAGTGTTTTTCTTTTATACTCGTACATTTCTAGGCTCAGTGAGCTGGGCCCAGGGACAGGTTTAACTCATAGCCTCTCCTCACCTTCCCCTGTTGCCAACTTAGAATGGAAAGCACAAGATAATTATTGAATCATGATTTGGCACCCCCAGTATCTTTTTGCCCAGGGATAAATGCCCCTTACCCTTTGGAGCTTCACTGTCATTTTATACTACTTTGAAAATTCATGGCATGATTGGCCTACTCTGTAAAATGGGACCTCTTTTAGGGGAAAAGGTTTTCCATCTCCCCAAGTGAATATAATTTGAAATAATTTCTTTTGTGTAGAATGACTTCTAATGTCAGTGTACAACTTTCCTTCTTGGAAAAATGAAAAAGTATAAGGCACAGACTGCATTTATGCATGATCTTTCAGAGGGGAACTAAACAAAGTTTTTATTGGTTGTTGAGTAACTATTGAGGAAACTATTCTTTGCACAAGATCATGTTCAACCTTGGTGAAAAAGTGCAGTTGGCTTCATCATAATGATTATGGCAGCTGATCTGACAGGGTATGAATCATTTTATTTCAATGTAACTTTGATTGGCCAGTAATCAGACAAAAAGGACAATTTGTGTATGTATATCCTTCTTTGTGCACAGTTACCATGAGTATCAATGAACCCCAATTTTTTAATGCTGTCACGCTATCAAGTTGAATAAAGTACGTGTGTGAAAAACTATTACTTCCTGTATTTCTGCTTGAGGGGTAAACATACTTTTCCGAACCTGGTTGAATCTCACAGAAGTACAGTGATGATCGAAAAGTTGTCCATAGAAATTGTTACTTACAGTGTATTTCTAAACTTTGTCAAAGTTATTTCCTCTGAAATATGAAGGGACTATAAAGTTTCATAGAAAAGAATTTTGCAATAGCAAGGGTTCGATTCAAAAAAAGGACGGCTGATAATCCTTGCAGTTCTGTGATCCCTGTCTCAACATTTCCTGGTGGCATTTTAGAAGAATCAGTTTTTTGCCATTACATCTCAGTTTTTTGTCTTGAACATTTGAGAAAACATTCCACACATTTGTTATTTCCTATTTGATGAATTGTCATTCTCAGAGAGACTTTCTTCAAATTTAGCCCTTGGGCTTATTTGAGTGTTATAAAAGAAGGCCAGATTTACGGACACTGCAATGATTGCAGAATTTTAATGAAGTAATGAGATCCATATTTTAGGCTGGGTAATAATATTTTGTTGATGCTGCTTGGAAGATTTTACGGGTGTTTAAAACTTGTAGTACCAGTAACAATTGCTCATGTCAAGTTTTGAGATAAATTTGCTGGGGATATGCAGCCAACCTAGGGATCCATGCACGCCTGCAGTCAAAGGGGCTGAAGGGAGGTGCCTAAGTTTTGAGATAGGTCAAAAAATGGGCTGGGGATGTGCAGCCAACCTAGGGATCCAGGCAGGCCCGCAGTCAAGGGTGGTGGGCAAGGGGCTTTGCCCCCTAGAAAGTTTTCAAGTTTCCATTGACTTAATACATTTTTACACATTTTGCCCCATGAAAAATCCCCCCGAAGCCATTTTGCCCCCCCCCCTTCAGAACCTTGTCTGGCCACTGGCCTGGATCCAGGGGCCTAGCAATTTAGAGGCTGAAGGGAGGTGCCTAAAAGTATGTACCCTCTGTCTGAAAACCCAGTTCTACTTGCTGGTGACAATTAAGCTCGTCACTTCTGAACAAGAAAGAAATTTCCAAGAATAAAATAAAGAATACATGAGAAAAAGAAAATGTAATATTGCCAAATCAGACAGAATTTAAGAAAGCCTGAATCTTGAAAAATCTGAATGATCAGGCTTGCAAGCAGGTTAAAGTGATGTTGAGTTTGCATCAATCTGTGAGAAAAAAAGACAGCATTCAAATTACTGTTGAGCTATGCTAGCCTGAGCTTATAGACCTTCTGTATTATACAAATACAGATTTACAAGATTTCCTATCTTAAAATCTTCAGTTAAAAGTTTTGATTCGTTTTTAACAGCGTATAAAAGGAATGTGGCTTATTTTCCCATATGATCTCAAAGATATACCAGACAGGTTTAGCTGGAACATTTTTTAGGATAACAGCTAGTCAGTTTGGTAGAATATAATTGCTGAATGGACCTCCATTTAGAGTTAATTCAAATACCACACCTGTTGCAATTTGCATTTATACCACTAATCTTGAAGTTTTACAAATTCTCTTCCCTGGGGGAACAGGCTTTATTGTCAGTATCATCAGTATAAATGGAGGCGTGATAAAAACCAACACAATTGAGACCTAGTTTCTTAATCAGTATCAATTGGGAGCACTTTTGTAACAAAAGCTCCTTCATCTGGTGAAACTTTGAAGTATTACCCTATCCTTGCAATTCAGCTGCCTCTTTGCTGAATGAGGTTTTAATATGTGCATTTACAAGGCTTTAAGCTTGTGACTAAACTACAAACAGAATCAAATCCCAGTGCTTGGAAAACCCTTCAGGATGATGCGTGCCATTGAATAGACCACCAAGCATTAAAACATTTGCTCTAGTGATAAGATGGTATTCTTTTTCAAGAATTGAGTTGTGACAGATCTCTCTCAATCTGACTGAATAGATTTTTTTCTGTTTCAATTTATTCTGGCAACAATTAGAGGCCTAATTGCTGCTGGGTTTGAAGACCACTTGCCTAAATTTTCACCTCAATCATTTATTCAGAGATAAAGGACTTACATTCAACACCCTTAGCAAAAACATCCAACAGGACCTATTGTTAAAGTCAGTTTATGTGTGGGACTTGCAATGTTTGCTTGGTAAATAGGGAAAATAATGTTCAGTGGGTAGGAATAAGGTCTGGAGGGCAAACCAACTCGCATATTAATGAGATTGGCCAGATCACTTCAGATTGAATTTCCAAAGGATGAGTTGCTAACTTTGCTTTCAAAGAGGGATAAAGAATTTTCCCAGAGTTTCAACAAATAAGGCATGTCTGAGACCCAGTGTAAACAAAAAATGCCACTTGTTTGGGGTAGGCCTACCTATTAAGGTACATGATTTGAGAGGATTCTTCAAATTCTTTCCTTTTTGAAAAATAAGAATGGCATTCAAAGATCAGCTGAAGTACTTTATTTTCTCTTGAAAAAGACAGAAAACCACAGTTCATCCACAATTCAGAGACAAATTGTTTCAGAGCCTAGGAATTGTGGGTTGGATGGAACAGTGAGTTGATAGAACAGTGAATCATTATTTGCTAGGTAGGATATTTTACAGATAATGTGTTAAGACCAGTGAACATGGGTGTACAAGACATTTTTCCTGTGAAGGGGGAGGGAGACAGGAGAGGGGGAAAATTTACACAAGATATAGATTTTGCAGAAAGTAAGGTTCTTCAGCCCTCAGGCACCCCAGCCACCCCTCCCCATGGCTCTTACATATGCCAGTGATCTAAGGATTCTAATTTTTTACTTCATATTTGTAACATAATAGCTTCCCTTTGAAGGGATGACCGATTGTTTGGTCTAGTGGTAGAGCATCTGCCTCTCATGCCGGAGGCCCGGGTTCGATTCCCAGGTCGAGTCATACCAAAGACTTTAAAAATGGAACCTTCTGCCCTTGTGTGCGAATGCTCCGCATAAGCAATGGAGTAAGGGAAAACAAGCCAGTGAGCCACAACTGGAAAAAAGGCCGTGGCCGGCTCGAGTTGAACCAATTGGTTGGAAACTGGGCTGTTAAACCTCATCTAACTAACTAACCCTTTAAAGGGACATGCAGGTGTAAAGTCTTAATATTTATTCCAGTGCATGCTTTCAAAATAAAATTCATTAGCATAGCAGCTTGATCTAGATAGTAGATATATGAAAGAATAATAAAATTATAAATATGGAATCTACCACTTAAATTTGGATTAAATTTTGTGACATTATCCAAGCATTACTGGCTTCTGGTTTTGTTTTCTTGTTAATTTAAAACATTGAGATAAACTTCAGAAGTTGTCCTGTTTTTCTCAGAACTTTTGGTAAAAAGTAGTTTACTTTATTACAATCAGACATGATCAGATTGGAAGGAGAAACTCTTCAACATTAAAGAAAAAGAAAAAATGCAAGACAGTTTTGTCGTATTTTACAAGGAAGATTCTGCATTGTATCACAATTACAGTAGTTTTGCTCATTAATCTGGTATTGAAAGAGTACATGTTTACTGAAGTAAAAACAAGTTCAATTCGACAGTATCAGCATGCTCTTAGATCAGTGATATAATTTTCCAGTTAGCTCTCTCATTATTCATTCTATGTTTTTTGTACTTTACATTCATGTTTTCACCTTGAGCACTTCTTTCCATAAGCTTTAAAATGGAGAAAATTTTACTCATGTTGCAAAAAAATGTGAAGTTCCATAGAGCTTCCCTTTTATCACTCAAAGAATCAGCTAACATTAAGCAAGTCAAATAGCAACAATTGAGCCCTATCTTGAGAGTTTTCAAGAGCTTTTATGAGATTGTGAGATATGTGGGTGGCCCCATGTTACACCTCTTGAAGCTAGCTGGCTATAGGCAATATATGCCACACTCATACTGTATCTAAATAATGTTTGAAAACAAACCATGCGAAGCTGAAAGTTGGCTAAATAACCCTTTTTTTGGGGAGCCAAATTTGTTAGCTCTGGCTGAAGTGTTTCCTACACAGTAACGTAACCAGGTTATCTGCTTTAATTGTGGTCATAATATCATTGGATCCTACCTCTATCCCAATTACAATGACCCTATGATTGTATGCCCTTTTGAGGAGTTCATACTTAGCCATTTTGGCCATTTCATTGCCCATTTCTCCACATTTTCATCTGGAGTTTGCAAAATTGAAACATTTATCAGTGCAGATTCTCCCTGTTTAATATAAATCTATCATAGTTATCAAAGATTCCCATAGTTTTCACTGTTTCAGTATTTGTGTTGCAATGTTTTAACTTAAAAATTGTGGATAGATTTAGATTTAGTCAAAACATGCTCTTAAATGAGTAAGTGGTACTTGCAGAGAAGATTTGGATATGGTAGAAAACGTTTGCAATTTTTCTTGTTTATTCCCATATTTGATGAACTAATTGGTAAATTTGAACAATTTGATAGTAAGACTTCATTTTCATCGTAAGGGCAGAAGTATTAGCATGCCATTCCACTGCATCAATAGGCATATGTATAGTACTAGGGTTCTTGCTCATCAGCTCGCCTGAGTGTGTACGATTGTTGATTTCAGGGTTCAAAAATGTTTTTTTTCAGGGCAAAACTCATGTCATGATGCTTGCCCATTTGGGTAAATTTCATGGCAAACACCTTCATATGAAGAATAACATTGTTGAACAAAGAAATGAAAGCAGAAAGCTGTTTAGAGATTTGTAAGATACTACCTGCCATGAATTCATTCCTGATGCCTGAACCAAACATTGCATGTATTTTTTCAGGACTAGTAAAAGTATTAGTTCAGTTTGAAACCTTACCTTTTTGCTCGTGTGTGTTGGAGCCTGACGAAAACACTCCTGCATAAATTTTGCGGTCTAATTTTTGGGCTCTGCGTGCTTTTCAGTTTCAGATTTTCATGTTTTTGTTGGAGATGTTTGCTTGTAAGTGAAAACAAATTAAATGTTTTTTTTTATGTAAAATGAAAATACTTGTACACTTTTACTTTCAGAAAGATTTTTTTCTGTCAATATAATACTTTTCATCAAATTTCTTTTTTTTGATAGATTCATGGAGTTTAATTGACAGTTTGTGGTTACTTTCATTTTCATTATAAAATGAGATAATTTGTAAGCCTATCAGTTTTTAGGCCTTCATTATTAGTTTTGGGGGATATTTGGGATATTTGAATTTTTTTTTTTTTAAATCTCTTTGGCTTGTAGTGGGAGGGCAGAAACAGACATTACCCCCAGTGAGGTTCTACTCCCAGAAAGAGTTGTCTTTTGCATTGACACTATGAGTTGAGGTTGTCTTGTCTTAACCACTGTTGTAGACTGGCTGAAAAGAAGAGTGCATTGCATAGTTAGTGTAAAGGGCAATTGATCCTCGCATAAGTTTCAGGCACATAGCTAGACACGGTACTGAAGGAGGGCAAAAGGGTTTCCAGGGGGGGCAACAGATTTTTCCTGAGGGGCCAAGTGTGTAAAAATGTATTCAGTCAGTGGCAACGTGAAACTTCAGGGGGCAAAAAGCTTTTTTTAGAGGGGCTCGGCTCCCCTGGCCCAATGGTTCTGAGCATGATAAGTTTAGCAGGGGACACTTGAATTTCCAGCATATAATCAGCATGTTATCGGAACTGAGCTATGTAAAATCTCATATTCTTTATCTAGTGTTACTGATACAAAGATAATTGTATAAGTGCTAATTATCACTTTTGTAAGTCGATAGGATACCTGTTTATTTGTATTTAATTTGTAAAGCGCAGGCAAATACCAAATCAGTTTGTTCTGTGAATTCAAGAAATCAACCCTAACCGTACATTATTTATCCAAATGTTCCCCAAAATGTAATCAGGGACAAGTAAATCCTATTCTGTGGTAGGAAATACGGTGTTTGCATTCATGCACTGAAGAACACATTGTTTTTGTAGTGTGTGTTACTTAGAGGAAGGGGTACAGTACGTGCAGCAAGAAAAAAATGAATTCAAAATAGTAAATGTTATTAAAAATGAATAATGCAAAGGTTGTCAACAATTAGTTTTATCGTGGCATGTGTACTGTAGGGGCTTCTTGTAATAGGGCCTACAGTGTACAAGTCAAATGAAAAGCAAAAGTTAAGTCATGGAAAACATGGTTGTTAGAAACTTGTGCATTCAATAGTGTCCAAAGGTGTGTAACATAAAAAGGGGAACTGGTCTTTTGAAATGAACCACATTTGATCTAAATTGTGGATTAGTTTAACTACCAGATGTTCCATTGTAATTTATAAGTCACAGGCTTCTCCGCATATGTAGTCGATAGCGTTATGAAACACCTGCCCTTCAAGGCCTGAATTAATAACTTAAAGGAACTAATCGGTCTGTTGCACTCACTGTTATTTTTAGTTTCATCAGTAAGCCTTTAGTGGGTACCATAAAGTTGGTATATAATTTCAAACAGGGATATGTCATCCTGAATAAATTTAGCTACTCACAGAAGGCAGATTCTTTGGTGGGAATCCTAGTTGCACTTCACTCACTCACTGGGGAACCTTGTTGTTTCAGTTTCTTACGTAAACCTGTTCCATATGGTAAAATAGTATATCCCTCCTCCCCCCTCCCCCCACTGAATACCAATACAATTTTCTGCATTAGTTGGGAATTTCATACATATGATCGTGAATCAGTTTTCTTTTATTTTAGAATGGTACCATATTAAAGCCACTTGAGGTGGAAAGGTTAATCTCTTAGTTGTTGGTGGGATACTGTGCCTAATATCCCCCAATATAGGCAGCTGCCCCAATGGTGCATCTCATTTTGCGTCATCTCTTTGACTAATTACATTCTTCTTTGTGAACCTCACGTTTGGTACATATATTATGTTTAAAGGTTTCCCATCTCCTCTTAACTCCTTTTTAAGCAGATAAATTGGAGCAGCCTGATGACTTAACTTGTACTGGTTGTGACAATAGTACCAGTGATGGACTTCGAAAAGTTTACCAGGTGACTGCTCCTAACATAATTTATCATAGTGGTCATATTTTTCAACAATGAGGAAACTGTTCCTGCCATCTGTCATGTAAAATTAGATTCCTGTTATGTTTCTTGCTCCATTTTTAGTGTCTCTTTGTCCTACTCACCAAGCTTTATTGAATTCTTGGTTCTATACCTCAGCCTTTCTCCTTTGTCTTGTTGCTTGAATATTTTCTTCGTCAATCAGGAAGGTGTGATGAGTGGGTACATTGAGGTGCCTTCATTCTGCTAAATCCCCTGAATTATTGATGAGATTCCGTCGTAAACATCTGCTTCTCCCTCGGGCCATAAACAAATCGAGCAAATGGATTATTGGATTCTTGGTTGAAGCCCATGCGATATTACAACATCAGCCATGTAAGGGTATTGTTTGAAGTGTGGAGTATCAGTTGGATTACATGGTCCCCATTCACTCATCTGATGTTATCTACTTTGTATGTGATGTATATCTAAGTGCAGACTCCAAGGTAAATAATTGATGTCTTTTCGTGAGTGTATGTACATATTCTGATCAACCGGTTCATGCTTCCAACAAATCAATATTGTAACCATGTTCTGGTAAAAACATCAAATTGTCCGATTGATCTAACCCCAGTAGTTAAACAACCTCTTGTCTCATCAGAAGAATATAGTTTGACTATGTGTGGAGATGAAGTTAAAGGGTGTGGCAGGAAATGCACTAGAGACAATGTGTTCATGTTAGTTGCAGTATTAAATATTCAAAAGAGGATGTGGGCAAAGGGGGGGGGGAGGTTACTATGACACAAATGTTCCAAGGATCTTTTGATAACTTATGACTTTCTAGTGCAACTACAGTACTAGTGTGTCCTATTTGATATGTTACCTCTTTTTGATTCCGGCCAAAGGCAAAAGGAATCTACATGCAGTCATGCTGGTGAGTGTATGTATGTGTGTGTATGTGTGTGTATGTGATGCTTGGCTTGTAAGCACAAAGTATCAGCCTCAAGAGAGCAATCATACTTCTCTAACATGGCATGTGGATTTCCTATATAAAGAGAAAGATTTTTCGTTTTTTGGTGGAGGTCAAAGGTCATGTGAGGTCGCCAGAGGTGCATGAACGGAAAACCAGGTTATCTGATCTGAGGTCACCAGAGGTGAAACTTTGAAAACTTCGTTAAATAGACTATGCTCAGGCAGTACCTCTGAACTGTGTTGTTTTATGACCTAAGTAGGTATGGTTTACTTGCCTCTAGCCTGCATTAATAACCAGAGACCCTACAGTTATAATAATTGGTCCGGCAGGCTTGCACGTAAATGGTTATCGGTAATTGGGAATCAGGTGTGTGTTGATGACTACTGTACTGAGATAGAAAAAAGCCAATAACCTCATAGTGTTGCCTTCATTATGATGGAAATCATCAACTTTTTATCTCTCAGGATGGATCCAATTGAAGGAAATCAAACCAAGGTCCATTATCCTGTTTGATAGCTCAGTAATCAGTAAAATATATCAATATCAGATGAATAGATTTGGATCCGGTCATGCTTGAATTCTGTTTCTATATAGTCTAGCTAAAAGGTCAAGTACACAAAATTCTGCATTTTACCTAATGTTATAATATGTCCACTGGTACTGCTTGATTGTCTGTGATTTTGCTTTTCCTTACCTCCTATTAGCCAAAAAGCTAGAAAGGACAAGGGGCATGTCACATCTTATTGCATTGTATCATATGGCATATATTGCTCATTTTGTTAGAGGGTTCAAGTAATTTCGTTGTTTTCAACTTTTCTTATTGTACTGTATTGTATTGTATTGTATTG
>WURT03233467.1:0-12833 GCA_009936505.3 Holothuria glaberrima | reverse complement strand
TGTATTGTATTGTATTGTATTGGGTCTCGTAGCATTGCATCACACCTAGTGCAAAGCTTCTTTTAATTCACACCACTAAAATTTACCATTTTGCAAAAGTTTGGGTGACCAAAGGTTACCATTGCAGGAATATTTATTCTTATGCAGAAACATCTTATTACACTTCTGTATATGTACCAAGCATCACCCACCAGCTGAATACTGAAAAAAAAATTGGAATCCGCAAAGCTTTAGAAAATTGCAGTGACTAAGTGGAAACAAATTAGTTACAGTTTAGTTAAAATGTTTGAAAACTGGGAGTTTCAAATCTTTGGACTTCATTTTAATATAGTACATCCCACCAGCTGCAAATGGACAGTGGGTAGAGGCTGCCTCCTGTAGAACTAAGCATCGAAACCATAAATATGGACATGGACAAAGTTGCTGTCATTTTAATTTGTGTGACCTTTGACTTAAAGGGGCTCATTGAGTTGACAGCTATTGTTTAGTGACAATGTTTGAAGGAAATCATTGGATGACAATGTTTCTGATTAGCCTCAGTGCTTTGTATCACATCCTATAGTTACCGAAAATGTGAGAAATTGTAGGTTTTGTGCACAGGATTTCAGTATGAGTAATACCTAATGGTAAAAAGTGTCTGGTCACGAATTTGTGAAAAATGATTTTAATCATTAATTACCTTATCATTGCCATTTCAGTTGTGAGTCAGATGTGCACACTCTTAGTTTGACCATGTAATTACTATCAAGATGATGAATTTTGTAAACCAACTCAATGAGCCCCTTTAAAGGAAATCAGAGTTTGAGCATAAATGTGGAAATGGGTGTCATTCAACATGCAATTGTATCTCATGAGCCAATCATTTGGGTGGCAAAAAGGAAACCAACATTTTGAACTAAGAACAGTAAGAAAAGCTTGCATCATGAAAGAAAGTTTAATTTGCTGAATATTCCTGTTACGAAAAAATTGTTCTAGCTCTATTGAGTCAACATTTTTATTATTCAACCACATCCTGGAAACAAGTTGCATTTCTTGGCAGTGGGAGGGTCAAATGAATGTTTTGATTTATTCTTCATATTGGCAATGGATTATCCCCCATATCCTTTTTGCATTATGTTAATTACTTTCAAAAGCAACCTACGAAATGTTTCTGTATCACAAATGTATTAATTTTGGGGCTATTATTTGGTAGGGAAGAATGAAAGAGACATAATGGTGTAGGAGACTCTTAATTTGAGGTTTTTGTCTTAAAATATCTGAAAGTCCATTAGAAAGTGATGAAAGTTAATCTTAGAAAATGTCCCCAATCCCACCCCCCTCTCCATCCCATAGATACGTTAAGAAATCAGAGTCCAACACACTGTGACGAATGCACTACTGCATGTTTGTTTCAATAATGATGACTTGCAATTTCCAGCTAGTTCTTCAAATACTATGGTGATAGAGTCTTACATTCTTATAACTTTGTCTTTACATAATAGCCACGATCATGTTGCACATTTTTTAGGCATGGAAATGGGGAAGGGGGGCAGTGTTTGGGTAACTTCTGAAAATAAAACTTTCAATGATGAGGGAGTTTGCTAGTATTGTAATCAGGATTAGGGGTTTTTTGTCCCAGTCTGTTTTTTTTTTTTTTTTTTTTTTTTTTAGGGGAAAGAGATGAAGGGGTGGAGGCAAAGGATACTGCACTTCCCTTTCCTGGCACACTTTTGTCTACTGTCAGGCGGGGAAGGAAAGCACACTCAGCAGTTTTCAATTGTATAGAAGATGTACCTCCAATACACCTGAAAATTCAGATTACAAGGCTTCAGTTGGAGTGATTCTTGGCAACAGTGTCCCCCTAAAGTAGTGTCCCATATCTCAAGGAAGTTTTGCTGCTTTGCTGTAATTCGCTTCAAGTGGATGTGCAATTTCAGTGATGACATCCTGATATGATGGTTGATCTTTACATGGATACTAATGAGAGGGGGTGGGGGCGGGAGCATGGGGAAGGAGATAAGAGGCTTATATGAATGAATTTGTTTCCATCAGGACACATTCAGCCCCCAGAGCTTTTGCAAAGTACAGTAGAGTCACATAAACTTTAAAAAGTTTGTTGTTCAAATGCCCATAGGTGTTGTACACATTCAAATTGTATTAAAATTGAAATGAACATTCTTGAGCTTTAATTGCCAGACTTATTAAATCGTGCTCTGTGAACATGCATGCAACTTGCCTCTGTTTGGATTTCTGTACCCATACTTCCACTGCATATATTACAGTACATCGTGGTATCATTTGAGTGGACAAACTGCTTCCCCTGTCTATATTACTGACTCCCCAGTCCCCATGCCCACTGGCATAACTGTGTGGATTTGGGGGCCAGAGCCTATATTTCCTTTATCTAAGGATTGAAAAAAGTTAAAGAAAAATAAAAGAAAAGAAAAGGAAGGAAAAGAGTGAAAAGATAGGAGGAAGTTCTAATATACTGTACTGGGATCATTTGTTGCATGGTTGATAAGATCCTAAACATTGTTTGGAAGAACGTTAAGGTCAGAACATGTTTAATTTTCAAATATTTTATGTCAAATTATGTTCCAAGGCCATTCAAAGTTGCTGTATTTTTTGTAACCCATTATGTTTATTATAGAAACAACGTTGCTTGCCTGTGCAACATGTATTACGATATCCAAGCACCCATATTAGCTGCACTCGTAATACCAACAGCTGCAAACTTTTGCAGGAGTTTCTCATCAATTTGAGTACAGATTGCACCATATTAAAAATTAGATTAACAATCACAACACAGTCCAAATCATAATATTTGACAAAAACAAAGGGATTCCAACAAGTCTGACTACCATTTCACATTCATCACCAAAGTCAATAGGGTTTTAGTGTGTGATTTCTCTTGCTTAAAACTCACTCAGTGAATATTAGTCTCATTGAATTAGTAATAATACCAGGTTGTAGAACATTTCAGTTGTTGTTCCCCCACCTTACAGTATGAATATTCATATATAAAAATGAATTAACAATCGATTGATAATTTCAAATTCGGCTTATAATACAGCCAAGTTGGACGATCTCTGTCATTGTTTGCATATGCATGAGAAAAAATGGTACCTATTTTACACATGCTGTGATGGTATTTACTGTAGGATTGATTCAGTTCCTTCAGTCTGAGCAAAAGAAGGCTTAAAGTTTTCTACTTTCACCTGAAAAATGGGAAAAGATTGGCTAATCCATGCTACTTAACACAACTGAGGGAAGGGGAAAGGGAGTTATGGTGAACAGATGCAGTGATCAACATGCATTTTCTTGTCCCAAGTTTGCTGATTTATCTTTGCCAGTCGGCTTTTTGCTGATTTTCTTTAGCCCCTTTCTACTCTTGAATCATATCCTACATACATACCTACAGTTATTACCTCCTGGTTGTCCTTTAACATCCTTGGCAATACATATCTGTCTGACAGTTTTATGAAAACACAGCAGTAAAAGATTGGTACCTTTGACATGGAACCATTGGGCAAAACATGATAATTCGTACGTAGTGCTCAGTGCTTATGAAGACACAAACAATATGTGATTAGAAAATGCATTACATGTTCATTAGTTACATTAAGTTTAAAGGTAGCAGGATATTGCTTCTATTTCATTGAACACTCAGTTTTTACTTCCACCCCCAAATTAAAGTTTCTTCCTCCCTCACCCAGCGATGTTTTGTCAAGTCTGACGCCACTTTATTTTATCAACTACTACAGGTGTTAATACCATTCATCGCCCTTTGCACTTTTCTCAGTTTCTCTGGATGTGCACTTTTGATTTGTCCATGATGTCACTTCCTGTGGCTTTCATCATTTAGCACCATGGTAATGTTGAATATAATGCCCAACATGATAGGTCATAGGTCGTAATAATTGGTTATAAATTCAAACTGGAGTGAAACACTGAACAAAGGAAAAATATAACAAAAAATGTAATCAGGATCCCATCAGCAAGGATATCAAGTTAATCTTTTGTCATGTAGGGGAGTATTTTCTTAAACTTATATAACAGTTCAGCATTTTTCATAACTTTAAAAGCAAAATTTTTTCACAGGAATTGATTTTTGCTTCCTTTGATTGGTGTGGGAGGTAAAAGAGATCAAACTACGCAAATGAAACAGGAAAACAATTATTCTTCATAATCACATCCTATTCTATTTTAGGTTGGAAGTTCAAAGTGTGGGAAATAATGATGATTGTGGTTTAATTGTACTTTTTGGCAGGGTCCATGGAGACTTCCTTGGCTCCTTGAATTGCAGTTGTACTTCCTGCTATGAAACTTTTACCTTACTCAAACCATTTTGTCGATATTTGTGGATGGTTTGAAAATGCGACTTTAATATCTCCCCCGTTTCAAGGTCTTTTCTGTCCGCAGCAATGTTATGTTTTCTGCGAGGCATAATCGACATGACGACCACTCTCTTCATGTGTTGCCAAGGGCCTCCTTTTGTTTGGTGTACTTTAAATTGATGACCGAACAGTATCTGCAGCGTACATCATTTTGCTCCATCCTAGGTCATTTTGCTCTCCGGTTAGAAAGTTCTGTGGTGAGCAAAATTGGGACTTTGGCTGGGTACTGTAGATTACTGGTGCTTTGTCCATGTGCTGTTGTACAGAAACTCAACTTGGGAGGGGGATCTTGGGTAGGCTTTTGTGGGGAGTATAAATGCTTACTTTGCATCTATATGACATGGACTGAAAAAAGCTTTCATCATTATTAAACCATTCAGTCTCACCGATAAACTTAAGCAATAGTTTGACTCACAAAAAATATTCACATTACAAGACGTACAAATAGTGCATCCTTTGAAAATGTAAACATTTGGGTTACAGAATTATTTAGAAGCTCCAAAGCTGTGAATTTCTGTCTGTAAGAACCATATTTTCAAATTCTGGAATATAAAGTTACACATGCTCCTAAATTTTAATTGCTTTCTATTGTGGTTTCGAATGTAACCATAGTATGTATGTTTCCTACACCCTAAATTGCTTCCCTTTAATGTTTAAAAGTAATCTGAGATGCCATTAGGTGTTAAAGCTCCATCCAGTTTTACATTTATGAACTGACATTCTAGTTTGCAATTATTCCAAATTCAGGCAAAAATTTTGAACTGGAAACCATACCATATAAGATTGTAATTCAAGCTTGTAAAGGTTTCTTTCACATTGTCAGTTGCGTAGTCTTGTAATTAGACTAGATTTATTGGCAAAACTTCCATGTGTTACATGTAAAACCTACACAGTAATATCACAAAACTTACAACTCATTAGTGTGGTCTCACGTACCCCACGCTCGAGTTACCTTGAGCGCGAGTAATGTGAGAATGCGGGTTTACTCAGGGTCGGTGTTAAAATTTCGATCCACCTCCGAACGGAGGGTTCTGCGGTTTTAAACACCGTGTTTGTGTAATGAGCCATAGATCACAGGTACGGAGCTGTATGAACCTCACTTCCTTTCAGTATTGTACACACTAAACAGACTGTTATTGTATTAAATGAACTACTGCTAGTTGCTGTGTGGCGAAACTATTTCCCTTGGAGAAAGCAAATTATAGTTTTCTCATAAATTTTTCCCTAGGCCTACTTCTAAATGCAGGTCCATAGCCAGGCACGGTATACAGAAAGGGTGAGATAATTTCCAGGCCAAGTGAAATACGTTTTAGAAATTCTTGTTTAAGTTTAGCATACTTCTACCAGTCTAAGGTGTTTTCATTTCCGCTGTAGCCTGTAAATAATGATTTACCTAACAATTTGGAGGCAAACAAGAGAAATTTGCAAGAAAATTATTGACTTCCGTGACAACCCAATCAACTGAACCCGGGGTACATGAGAACACCCACTGGAAATCATGGTGTTAACCTACGGTTTTGCCTTGGTATAAACACAGGGTTTTACCAGTTGATGCGGGGTATGTGGGACCATGGTACATGAAAGTTGAAAGTTTGTGTACAGACACCTGTGAGGTCATCTTTCATCACTGTGATAGTTTGTAAGTACAATATCCCAAGTGGGGTGAGCTTGAGATGTTTAGTTAGAAAGACTTTGTGAACCTGACTGGTAGGGATACTAAGGGCCCGGAGTGGGGTACTCAATGTCCTAGGTGGACCAAAAAGTTGGGAGAAGCTACTGGGCTGCAGACCTGAACTGCATTATGTGAGCACATGCCTATGATCCTAGGACTAAAAACTACACATGAGGGAAGTTTACTGGAATGATAGGGATACAGTACTATATGGCATTTTACAGGGTCATATGGAGATTTAGGTTTAGAAGACTGCAATAATGAGCTGCTGCAATTTTAGCATTTTGTAAGGTAAATTTGGCTGTTAAAGGGCAACAAATCTTATCCCAAACAGTAATCATTACTTCTCCCAACTAAGTTTATTTCCATCCCCTCCTCCAACTTCAAAAGGAACAACTGTTTAATGCACCTCCCAGACTAAGTAATAATAGCCTGTACTGGTATTAAATTGCTCAAGGCCATATCCGATACCACACAAGCTATGTGTGGGCTATCTGGGTGCACTACAGTACTACTGATCTGTGGAAATCAGAGTGATGCTATTGTTTGAATTAATATCAATGAGAGTGCACTGACCAATTGTAAACTGTAGGGCTATTCCTAAAATATGTGTAGGGGATGCTACAGATTCTTTAAGACTCAGATGCAAGTAATTACGGTTGGATGGAAAATGTCAAATTACAAATTATTGTTGGGGAGAGGGCCCTGCATGTTACCATGCTGCTTACAGATGGCATAAAATGCAATTTATAACAGCAAAACTTGCCATTGATCGTGTTGCCAGAGGTTGATGCAGAGCTATTGCGAGGGCAACCCAAGTTTCGTGCTATGTGTACTTATTTGTGAGGGTTTCATGCCATAAAAGAAAAAAGTCTGCCTTTAGGTATTTGTTTAATGTTTTGTGATTTTCTGATAAATTAGTTGTATCATTGTGAGGTTGAACCCTTCTTCAGGGTTCTTTAATTGTGTGCTTTCTTTATTACTAAAACTTATGGGTGCCAATCTTTATATTATTACCAACCAAAATAGAACAATTTTGAACTAACAATGCATTTCTTCTAATACAGAGTTTTTAATTATTTCATGTCCATGGTTTGCTAGTCATAATGGGCAATTTTGGTGGAAAAATTTTTGTAAATAAAAGAAATACTTCTGCTATTTGTTTGATCAGGTCTAAATGTTTATTGTTCTTTACATACTTGAACCCCCTGATTTGCTGGTGTACATTGTTAAAACAAGTTAACCCTTTTGCAACTTATGGTTTCATACTGAAACTACACATTCCCTCCACTTATATGTGTGGTTTAGTTGATAGTTACAGTCTGTTGTCCTGTTTTGGGGACAGTAAGACTTGTGGGTGATTGTTTTATATATACTGTATAGGTCACATTGGAGGGGTTTGCATCATGAGCATCAACAGAAAGGGAATGAGGAGACATGTCCCCTACAAGTGGCAGGGTTGTCTTGAGGTTTCAAAGTCATGTCCTTCACCAGGAATCAGTATTGCTTTTTCTTATGAAAGTTTTGGCTTGATGATTGTGGTCGTGCAAACAAGGCTCCTACAGAACCCACACCAGCCTGTAAAAATTGTAACAGTATTTTCAGAAGTGTGTACAAGAAATATATTTTGCCAAAATATGGGTGAGAGGGGCTTGCTTCTGCCCTGGTCACTCTTACACCTAGTATGTGCATTGGTATTAAGCTTGATAAATGGGCTGAAAATAACATTCACACAGGCCAGAAATGAGAATATTTGGCATCATATGAATAATCATTATCTGGCCCTCACAAACTTTTGAAAGTTCTTCCCTTGCTGAAATCTATAACCACTTTTATGAAGGCCATTCAACTTATAAACTCTCCACAGGCACACCTGTAAACCGTATCCCCATCATGGCCAAACAGGTTCTTGATCTTTATGAGTTGTACAATTTGGTGGTTGCGAAAGGAGGCCTGGTAGAAGTCATCAACAAGAAGCAATGGAGAGAAATCACCAAAGGATTAAATTTACCAGCATCCATTACAAGTGCTGCCTTTACTCTCAGAACACAGTAAGTTCAATAAAAGGATAACTGCATAGCATAGTAATGTGGTTATAGGGGGACTGGGTAAGGGGCAGTGACTCAGTCTTCATATGGTTCCATAGAGCTATACCACATCCCTAACGGAGTTAAAAATCTCTCTCACCTTACAGTAACATACTGATGCATGTGTGTGAACTGTGTAGCTAGTGTCAATATGATTTTGCTGTATCTTGCTGTTCTTGGTGTCCAATTTATGCTTGTATACCAGCAGTGGCACACCGCCTCCCAAAAAATCTCAGAACCTCCCAGCATCCCTCTAGTGATTGGACATGTATTGAAAATTGGTGTGAGCCATCAGAAGAATTAACACACACCAACCCTCCCATTTGGAGATCCAGCTCCCCCACATGGAAAACTCTGGCTACCCCACTGCATATCAGTGTTTGTTGTATCTGGCTACATGATTATCCTTAGGAACAATGGGGGGGGGGGAGGCATAATTTCCTCCACTTCACACATGGTTGCAACTTGTATAAAGTCAAGGACAAATGACATTCTTAGGCATGGGAAAGATTAGAGATGAGGTGGGAGGGGCAAGAAATCAAGACATTTATTTAGGTATATGTTTGCAACAGCTATCCTGACTAACATAATTTTGCTGCACAATAAACTATAAAATTTGGAGAGTACTATTTTTAAAAAACCATGTTTTCCACGGCAACTCGTCTCCCCTTTTTGATTCCTTGCAGAAGGCCAAAGGAATCTATGCGATGGTGATGTCATGTGTGTGTGTATGCACTCACAAACATGTCCTTAGCGGGTACCGAGGCAGCAGGCTTGAGCTCTGCTCTCACATGTCTTTCCTAGTTCACGCGCCGCTCGAAACTGGAGTAGCTACCCGAAAATTCGGCCACTGCAATGAGAAGTCACGCATGGCTGCACGTGCCTGCCTTGCCGCACAGCCCGCCCTCAAGCACATAGCTCACCTTGAATACTTCACGGGCAGCTTCGCTGCTTTGCAATTTCCTTGCATTCCCCACCAGGTCCTTTCCTAGTACCCCGTAAGGCATTGGATGTGCGTATGTGTGCGCCTAAGCTGTGTCTGGGTTGCAGCATGTATGTGTGCACTCACAAACATGTCCTTAGCGGGTACCGAGGCAGTAGGCTCGAGCTCCGCTCTCGCACGTCTTTCCTAGCTCACGCGCGGCTCGAAACTGTAGTAGCTAACTGAAAATTCGGCCACTGCAATGAGAAGTCACGTGCGGCTGCACGTGCCTGCCTTGCAGCGCAGCCCGCCCTCAGGCACGTAGCTCACCTCGAATACTTCGCGGGCAGTTTCGCTGCTTTGCAATTTCCTTGCATTCCCTACCGGGTCCTTTCCTAGTACCCTGTAAGGCATTGGATGTACGTATGTATGTGTGTATAGGTGTGTGGGTGTGTGTATGTGACAGCTTAGCTTGTAAACATGATATCTCAAGAAAGCAATGACTGACACTTTTCATATTTGGTATATAGATTTGTCATGTTGAAAGAAAGAACTCTGTTGTTTTTGACAGAGGTCAAAGGTCATTTGAGGTCACCACAGGTCAAAAACCGAAACCTTGTAAACACGTTATCTCAAGAGAGCAATGACCGACACTTTTCACATTTAGTATATAGATTTGCCATGTTGAGAGAAAGAACCCTGTTGTTTTTAGCAGAGGTCAAAGGTCATTTGAGGTCACCACAGGTCAAAAACCAAAAACCTTGTAAACAAAATATCTCAAAATAGGAATGACCGACACTTTTCATATTTGGTATGTAGATTTGTCATGTTGAGAAGAACAATCCTATTGTTTTTGGTGGAGGTCAAAGTTCATTTGAGGTCATCAGAGGTTAAACTGCGAAAACCTTGTAAATGGCTTGTAAACAATATCTCAAGATAGCAATGACTGACACTTTTCATATTTGGTATATAGATTTGACATGTTCAGAGAAAGAACTCTATCGTATTTGGTGGAGATCAAAGGTCATTTGAGGTCACCAGAGCTCAAAAGCCCAAAACCCTTAAAACACGATATCTCAAGATAGCAATGACTGACACTTTTTGTACTTCAGGGCTCGACGTAACCGCTGGCCCGAGGCCAGTAATATTTGCGTCGGGATAGTTAAAATGCCGCACAACTGGTCCTCCAGGCCAGTTGAATTTCGCCACTGCTGAAAAGTTGACTCAAGTTGACTCAGTAAAAATTGTTGTTTATTTGGCTTACACGGCCTTGTCAAAGAATTTCAAACATTTTTGAAGTGGGGGAGAGGGTTCTGTGATTAGAATTAATTTGCAGGAGACTCATGAAAAAGCACAAGCAATTTTTGTAAAACGTAGCAGTTAATAACAGACAAGACGAATTAATTTTGTTTTGATTTGTCAATATATAGATGCAATCACTAAGCATGATTGTGACTGGCTGATCACGCCTTCAAGGCTTTGTTTGTAAGCATGATGTACAGTAGTTAAACCAAGCCATTGGACCCCCATCAAAATGTTGACCAAAATCCTTCTGAATGACCTAAAAAATAACCTTACCCATTGATATTATTTCTGTGACAGTTTTTTACACATGTAATATGAAGGCAAATTCTTTTACATTTTCAAAGAAGAAATTTCAGTCATAAAATGAATGGTTCGACCTCAAAAGCAAACTACACTTCCTCTGCATACACTTGTACTGTGCAAAGCAGAGGTAGCCATTTCGTTCGGCAGAATGGAAAATAATCCAAATCAACTCAGAATGACAAAAACATTTGCATGGCATGTGCATTAAACCCTAAAACAACTATTCGCAATAAAATCGCAAGCTTTAGGTGGACAGGTTTTCCCTATGGAACATCTTTCTTCAGAGAGGCTTTGCACTTTGACCATAACCTAATGTGTAATATGTGCAGTGTAATGAACCTAGCCTTCAGTACACAGGTGTAAATTTGTGCTGTGGAAGGAGTCTCCCTGTACAATTAGAGCTACAGGGCTAAACACACTCTGATGTGATTTCATTCCAAATTTAGGCTGCAAATATTTGACCTGTTCTTTGGATATGTTGCGAAGCATGGAAGGAGTGATTTACTACAGGATGGCAACTTTTATTAGCAATATTTATGTTACATTTAAATTAAGAAAAATTTTTTATTGCCATATATATCACTGTTACGTGAAACAAACTTGAGTCTCTAAGTCAATCCAAATCAAATGGAGCTGCTGGAACCTATGCCACTCTTAATTAATATTTCTGAAGTCATGAGGAGAGGGACAAGAAGTCATAGGCACACCAATCCCTTCCCCCCTTACAGAGGGCGCTCATATCACTGTTACATGAAAATTGTACAAAACCATGCACGATTCTAAGTTGATCCAAACACATTTCCCCTGGACTGGGGCTCTTCACACTCGTATGGCTCTTTGATATTTACAGCAACTCATACTCAGTAAGGTACAGCTAATTAGGCCATAAAATTTGTTGTTTTTACAGTGGGCCAGTGAAAAACTTGGTTGGGATAGTAGAATTAGAAAGTTACCGGCCCTGCTGGCCAGTGAATATTTTACCCTTAAGTCGAACCCTGTATTTGGTATATTTATTTGTCATGTTAAGAGGAAGAACCCTATTGTTTTTGGTACAGGTCAAAGGTCATTCCGGGTAACCAGAGGTCAAAAGCCGAAAACCTTGTAAACACATTATCTCAAGATAGGAATGACCGACATTTTTTCATATTTGGTACATAGATTTGTCATGTTAAGAAGAAGAACCCTGTTGTTTTTGGTGGAAGTCCAAAGTCATTTGTTTGAGGTCACCAGAGGTAAACTGCGAAAACCTTGTAAATGGCTTGTAAACACGATATTTTGAGATAGGAATGACCGACACTTTTCATATTTAGTACATAGATTTGTCATGTTGAGAGGAACCGTATCGTATTTGGTAGAGGTCAAAGGTCATTTGAGGTCACCAGAGATCAAAAGCCGAAAACCTTGTAAACATGATTTCTCGAGATAGGAATGACCAAAACTTGTCATATTTGGTTTATAGATTTGTCATGTTAAGAAGAAGAACCCTGTTGTTTTTGGTGGAGGTCAAAGGTCATTTGAGGTCACCAGAGGTTAAACTGCGAAAACCTTGTAAATGGCTCGTAAACACGATATTTTGAGATAGGAATGACCGACACTTTTCATATTTGGGGTATAGATTTGTCATGTTGAGAGGAAGAACCCTATCATATTTGGTGGAGGTCAAAGGTCTTTTGAGGTCACCAGAGGTCAAAAGCCAAAAACCTTGTAAACATAATTTCTTGAGGTAGAAATGACCGACACTTCTCATATTTGATACATAGATTTGTCATGTGAAGAAGGGTATTGTTTTTGGTGGAGGTCAAAGGTCATCTGAGGTCACCAGAGGTTAAACTGCGAAAGCCTTGTAAATGGCTCGTAAACACTTTTATCTTGAGGTAGCAATGACTGACACTTCATGTTTGGTACATAGATATTGTTTTTGGTGGAAGTCAAAGGTCATTTGGGGTCACTAGAGGTCAAAAGCAGAACACTTTGTAAACAGGATATCTCAAGGTAGGAAGCTTGGATAAATATTATATGTAGTATGTGGATGCGTTATAGTGAGAAGATGAACCCTATTGTTTCTGGAGGAGGTCAAAGGTCATCTGGGGGCACCTGGGGTTAAAGTGTGAGAACCTTAACACGATTTCTCAATGTAGAAAGCCTGGATAGATTTCATTTGTGGTACA
>WURT03233356.1:16308-26403 GCA_009936505.3 Holothuria glaberrima | reverse complement strand
TAAATCGTGATATCATTGACTAGGACCTAACGGTATATTTAAATGACATCTCGGTATACCGCTCTATACTACCGAGTACATATAGGCGTTTCTCGAGCATGAAATCTATAAATATATAAATTGTAAAAGTTGTCTTTACTTATACATTTCATGTTGTAGAAAGTTGCACTTCAATAAAAGAAGTGTCCTTCTTGCATTTTATATTCGTCATTCTTCTTGTTCACCCTTTCATGTCGTATGGATTGATAGCTTTCATAGGTATACAGGCCCTCGCCCCCACTCTCCCCTCCCCTCCTGGAGTTGCTGCAGAACCAATTTCTCGGGCATGATATTAATTTGATACACTTTGATAATTTCCTTTGTTTGTCCGACTTGTTCTTTATAAAAGACTGCTAAGGCTCTACTACTGCATACTTATGGCAATTGACAGCCTTTTATGTCACAGTTTTGTTGTTAAAGCATTTCAAGTCATTTAGGACGCAGGATAAATTTTCAGTTTACTATCAGTTTGAGTTAGCTCTCCTCAAAGTGAGCATTTAATTACCTGTGGCCAATATGTCAACGAAAATATTTAACCACTTTCGTAGCAGACAAAAAAAAATTGTAGGTAGTACTGACAAAAAACAAATTTCAGTTTATTTGATGGCAATAAAGCTGTCCTCTGTTAAAGACATGCGGCGTTAAGTGACAATACACAAAGACAGTGACGCAGTCAATTTTCTTTGAGGAGGGTCTGAGGGGAAATTCCCTACAATCTTCTAATAATCTATGGCGATCATTCGTCGCAAGATCGCTATTTAGTTGACTCGTGCGGGTTTTCATTTTGTAAGGAAAACTGCAAGAAATGAGATGCTGTAAAAATTTTCTATTCTCCTTATTTTAATTACGAGTTAGTTAGTTAGTTAGTTAGTTAGTTAGTTAGTTAGTTAGTCAGTCAGTCAGTCAGTCAGTTAGTTAGTTAGTTAGTTAGTTAGTTAGATGAGATTTTAAGGCTCTTTTGGTGTGTAGATGTAGAAAGTTTGTATGGTTAACGAGGTGAAACATTACAAATATGTCTTAAAAATGGGATTTCTTTTCGGCGCGCTTTGCTGCACTCATCCTTAATATACGCTTTTCCTTTACTACTTTGTGTAGGAAAGCATAAAACCCTCACCACCAACCATTCTACACTCACCGTCAAGTCATCTGCATCATCAATCTCGACTTGCACGACTTGCAGACAGTCGGGGTAAGGCTATAACTAAAAGAGTGTATAAAGGAATAATTAAAAGAGTTTCAATTTGCAAGTTTTGGTCTTTTGTGGTCTGCTAAGTACCCATATAATGTCATTTGAAGGTTACATGAATCATTCTAATACCATTCTCAGAGTTTCAGGGGTGTTGGTCATATCCTTACCGGGGCGTTGCCCCTGAAAGCCAACAGGGGCCCCGAGGGGCCCTTGGGCCCCACGAAGTTGGGGAATGCTTGGTGCTCCCACAGCCCCTTCGCGCCGTTTTGCTATTACAACAAGAGTTCACCCCACTTGACAACATTCTACGCCCCTGCCTCAGCGGTAAATTAATTCAAATGGGGTTAACTTGAGACAGTGGCACTTTTAACAAAAGCATATAGCATTTTAGCTACTAGCATTGACGGCTTGCCATAGGGGCACGGGGGAAGTTCCCCTCCCCCAAAAGTTTGCAAAGCATGGTCGTCAATCTCAAAAAAAAACATGAATGATAACGTGTATCTGGTTGAAATACAAAATAGTCACCACACTCCTACCGTACCATACGGAGCGGACCATTGATATTACCAGAAGGAGATCCGAGACTCCCTGAATACCGATCTAGTCCCCCCCTCCCCCTTAAACAAAATTTCTTAGAGCCGCTATTGATTACTAGCAAAACAAGAATGTGGTTAATTTCTGGTCTCTGTGTCCTTTTTCATAATCATGCTGTCGCTGCCATATAATCAACTAGTTCGTTTTCTTTGTCTTTTTCGAATTGATCTGTACATAACCTGCGTAGCGGATCTCTTTGGCTTTCTCCCCTGTTTTATTTTTTCGTAGCAATGAGCTCGAAGAAAAAATTCGCCCACTTTGCGTGCTAGTTCAACAAGAGCCTAGGTTCTTAAACGGTGGTAAACGGGCCACGAGCCACATCCGCCTTGTCAGGCGATGGTTGCGGAGGCGATAGAATTCGGGCCTCGAAGCAGATTGAGGTAAAAAGGAAGTAAAAAAAAATAAACAAACTAACACCCACCAACGATTTTATTCCAAACACTTTTACATATAGTTCCGTAGATAACTTTCGTAGAGTAAAAAGAGGCAGAACACGGCTCAAGTATCTTTAACATGTTAATGTTTCCGTACTCTTTGCGAATCTTTCGCCTAGGTTATGTTTCTACTAATTTTCGTTTTTAGTTTTCGTTCAAATCGTGGCATATTACGTCTTCCTCCTAAACACAGTTTCCTAAACGTACATACGTCTCTGGTTCTGACATAGGCTTGTAAGCAGATCTGCAACAACAGAAGCCCCGTATAGCCAGACAAGGTGCTGAAGAGGGCGAGAAAGGTCCAGTGAGGCGAAATATTTTTGGAGTAGGGGAGGCGGACGACATATACTAACGTGCATTAAGGTAATCAAATTTTTATTTTATAGCAGTATTTTTAGGGGGATCGGCCCGCTGGCCTACCCCTGGGTAACGAGCTTGGCATGAACATGGATTAAGCTACTATCAAAAATAATGGTCAGATTGTCGCATTTATGGTTATCTGTAAAGTGCTCATCAAATGCAGTTTGAGGATAATTAAATGTTTGGTTTCATATTCAACAATTTTGTAAATGCCCAAGAGCATATGGGAGACCATCCCTTGTTATTTCAGAGGATTGTTATTTCAGAGGATTGTTGTCCTTGGACACCTCAAGAGGCGTTGCGACAGATCCTGTCCGTCTGGACCCCGAGCCCTCGGGTGAAGCGCTTTGCCCTACCTCGGTGCGGTTTAACATGATACCCCATAACACATCCTTTTCCTCAACTGTCGGTATTTTCCCTACAAATTTCCCAAATGAAAATTAGGCCTATGTCGCATGTCCCTGGTGGGTCCTTGTGAGCCCTCTCATGTGACTTTATACATTGACGAAGGAAGACGTTTTCAGCTGGGGAAGGGGGAAGAAAATTTTAAATTGCTATTGTGGGGAAGGTCCCCCCCCCTTCGAAAAAATAACATTTGACACTCCTTAAATGCAACTTGATGCTACATTCTGGGCAGTTTTTGAAATATGATAAATTTCACAAAGTGGACTAAAAAGGGTTTTGATTTTTAAAAAGTGGGGTTAGAGACCTATCCCGCTCCCCCACATTTTTGACTGGGGAATTTTCCACATCCCCCATCCCCACCCTTTTCCTACGCTTGTGACCCTATAAGTAGGCTATACAACTTGCCGTCTTTCCTTTGTTTGCAAGAGCTGTGTCTCCCATAAGCAGATAAGCTTTTACATTTTGGGAGAGTATCACCACATCTTAGTTTGGACAGAGTTGGGGTACATCAGGATAGGGCCTACTTTAATTTCATTACACATGATACTCATACTCGTGGGGCTGTTGTCAAACGACCTATATTGTTGGTTCATTCAAGAGCTTTAGATTACACAAATTTTAATAAGGGCGATAATCGTGAAACAGAAATCATAAAGGACCACTAAACAGGTTAAAGTATCTCCTATAGTCATGTGTCAGGGTCATTGAAAGGTCTTATTAGTCACAATTGAAGCACTTAACCCAACTTCCTGGTCAAACAATGTTGCTGATCCGGCGTTTTAGTAACCCAGTTATCTGTGCCATTGTCGACAGTATAAGCTTACATTGGAAATTTTATTTTTCACATCTGGTGAAAAACAAACGAAGGCAAGGCTTTGTTATACCTTTCATTGAATATGTGATCACGAACAGTATCGCTTAAACAAATATGAAAATATAGTAGTGAAATCTATGGTACTCACAAGAGGTGTAACATATGTTGGAGGACGTGAGGGAAAAATCCGTTTGAAACATTTCAGTGCATTGTGTTTATAACGGGTTTTACATAATAGGCTCAGGCAGGCTATGTTTGCCCAACCAGGAAGTTGGTATTTGACAACCCTGGTCCAACTGAACCCCAAATTTCGTCAGACGCGACCCACGGTAGAACCAGTCTTTTTCATTTTTGAAGCGGGTGTCTCTAAACAGGAGTACGAGACGGGATCAAGGCTACCCTTATTACCATGTCTGGGGCTGTGGTCAGAAAATCTGACATCCTTGTCACATTAGTTTGAAAGGCAGAGAATCACACCATAAAACACAAGTTTTCTGTACTTTTCTGATTAAATATGCCTGCTGAGCCAGCATATATGGTAAAAATGGCGCCCACTAAGGGTCCATCATGGCAACCACCCATACAGTGCCCTCAAAATCAGCCACCTAGAGTGAAGGAAGGAATGCTAGATTAAAACAGCACATAAGGGAGAAAGGCCGCCGAATGGGATGGGTTAGGGGGACTTTTGCCCCTAGAATGTACAGATAAAGGTGCATTTCCCCTCAGTTAGTTAGATAAGGTTTTAAGGCTCAGTTTGTAACCAATTGGTTTAAGTCGGGCCGGCCACGGCCTTCTTTCCAGTTGTGGCTCACTGGCTTGTTTTCCCTACTCCATTGCTTATGCTGAGCACCAAGCACAATGGCAGTAGGTTCCATTTTTTAAAGTCTTTGGTATGATCTGGCCAGGATTTGAACCCCCGACCTACCGGCTGCAAGTCGGATGCTCTGACCACTTGAACATGCAGTCGGTCCCCTCAGTGAGAACATCTCCCCATGCATTTCCCCTCAGTGAGAGCTGCTTTGTAGGTTTTGTTAATTTATACCCAATTACTTCAAATCTGCTTACGTTAATAGCGGAAATTCAAAAAATTTCTCCATAGAAAATAAAGCCACAAACGGCCTGTACTAAACTTAAATTGCTCAAGGCCATATCCACACATTGCAGTACTATACCTGGGTGAAGTGTCTACAGTTCATAAGGTACACTACAGATTGATCTGCAGAAGTCATCGAACAATCAGGGAAATCCTTTTGTTTCGATTTTTGTCAATTAAAGTGTAGTCACTTATAACAGAGATATGGGGATATTCATAAATATGTTGGAGCGATACAAAGCTCTTTAAATTGCCCAGTGCTCCTGAATGTACCCAAAATGCGGAAATCATAACATCGCATACATCAAACACCATTTTGGAACTTATCAACGTCTAATACAGTTTTGTTATAACATAAAAAATGATTAAAACACTGACAGACAACGGGATAATGTTACGTCACAAAAGATATAAGAGGGACAAAGAACATTATGTGCTGTTTTCCCCTTTCGAATATTTCGCGGGTTCTTTAAGTTAAAACTAAATATGGTAGATTCACATATTCTTGACATCTTTCTGATACAGTTTTAAATCAATCTGTCTTCTAGTGTTTTTGGTGTAATAGGCCTACTTTAAAGACAGATTTTTGCAAAAACGATCAACAGTTTTTTCATTGAAATACATCTATGAAAAGTGATGTTCGAGACGTGCTCTTTAAGTTTTTTTTTCTTTTTGCACTCTTCTTTTTGTCAAATTTCAAAATTTTGAACTACTTTTCGAAATACCTTAATATAAGTAAGAAGCAACTTCTAAACATTTATTCTTGTGCCGTCACTATAATTTTTTGACAATAAACTTTTATAATAGTAAGTATAGGACACAAACGTACGTTAAATTACAAGCAGCACTGGGGGTAAACTCATACACGATGCAATTTAAAAGTTGACATCGTTTGCGCGTGCGCGTTTAATGGCAATAAGACGCACATTTCGTGACGCCTTGCAGCTACGCCCAAAGAGAGATTATTGCATTCAGATTTCATTAATGTTTGTGCCACATCCGGCAATAGCTTATGTCAAAAGAGGCTAGCGTCTACATATTAAAGGATATTTTGTGTATAAATAATTATGAAATTAAGGCAGACAAAAATACGTGTGAAAAATAAAAGTGGGTTTCCAGTTTCTAAACCGGATAGAAGTTTACATCCCCTACAGAAACATTTAGCAGCATTTACGCAATACTTAAATAAAATTTATCTGCTGTAAAAGTGTCAGTCCAATCTCCTCGTGAGCCTCTTTAGATAAATTTTATTGCCATGCAAGGCCCCCCCAGCAAGACGGATTTTGGATGGTTTCATTGTGGGCTAATGTTTGTCTCGTGAGTGAACATTTACGATTAGGTCGCGACCCGACTTATCTGAAGTAATTCAATTCACCTTTGATTACATCAACATTGGTAGACCAGGGAAATATATCATCTCCCTGGATATAAGACCGAGTGTGCAGACTCGTTGGAAGCAACTTATTTTTCGGTGAAACGGATAACGGGAGGGAGTTTATGTTCCCAGCTAAGTTGAGGGGGCCTTTTGGTCTATATATGTTGAAGTTCGATTTAAGATAAAGATAAGACAAGATAAATTTATCTTTATAAAATAGATTTGGGTCCATACAAATACCAATATTGATTATTCCTACACACGAAATTTGAAAAACAGCTTTAAAAAGAGCGCATACAAGCAACTTCGTATTAATTACCCCGACCCCCCTCAAAGAAAAAGAATTTAAGGTAACCTTAACAACTGCAATCTCCCACACGACTCAAATGTACAAGATACCATCTGTAGATTTTGAAAGCATATTTTGGTGATTAAATTATATTTTCTCAAAATTGAAATATTTTCCGTGTAGTTCCGAGTCTAGCATGAAGGAGCGGGTCCAAGGGTTTGCCGTCCGGGCCCCTGCTCTCAGCAGGCAAAATACAAAAGATGAAAAGAAAGTAGGCGAGAGAGAAATCAAGGAAAAAATTTAACAAATGAAAAAGATTACAAACATAAGCCCTCTATCTTAGACCGTGCCCATTTTTCGGCGCACTTCGTCTGCTTCTGATGCTTGTCTCATTTTGACATTCTAAAGGGAAAGCTTTAGTGGAATTATTGTTACGAAACCTATGCTAGACTCGGAACTACACGGAAAATATTCAAACTGCTAACAATATCAAATTTTAAGAATAAACAAGGTTTTCAATTATTAAGAATAATTAAAGGATTTGAGGCAATTTGCCCACTTTGTACCACATTTTGTTACCCCGAGAAAAACTTGATAAATTTCATGGTAAAAGAAACCTTTCTTAAAAAAGGAAATCTCGAGTTAGGAATGAAGTTTGCTACTTGGTTTGGACGATAAACAATTAAATTCTTTTTCCTTTCATGTAGAACAACAACATGAGTGAAAAGGAGACTCCTTTTGGGAACTTCTTTGAGTTTATGAAATTAGAGAAAATTTCATTCATGTACAACATTTTCATTACAATTGCCGATGCATTAATACATATATGTAGTGGATATATTTTCCGTAAAACCCAACCAAGCTTCCCATTTCTCGTATTTTTAAGCATAGGGAAAAGTAGTTTTGACCTTCGTGAATGAAATAGTCATCTGGTTAGTGTGAATATAAACGGCGATGGATATTAATTGAAAGGGTGGGGACAGGGAACAAATTTTACTTTCTGTGTGTGTGTGTGGGGGGGGGGGCTCTTTTTAAACGTTTGGGGATAACGGCCACTTTCAAAATGTGTGACTCTAGGGTCCCTCGTGGTGCTATTTTCGTTCATTTTGTAAGCAATTATTTTGATGAGGTTGGTGATTTAGTTTACTTTTGGCATTTTTTCGCCCTAGTTATGTTTTGGGGCTGGGGTTGGTGGGAATGTGGCTGCTGAGGGGCTATTTGTCCGTCACCCCAGTGTACCTTAAAGGGAGTATGCACAATAGCCACTCATTCCTGATAGAATTTTGCACACAACTGTCCTTGTTACTGTAAAGATCACCCCATTAATCCAGCGATTTTAAAGCAACTTAATTGAGTGCGTGAATGTTTCAGTAGGGGTAAAAAGAGCTTGGGACTGTCATCTCTATGAATATAAGGCACGACATATAAGAGCTAAAAGCTTTTCTAATGTAGAAAGTTTTAAATATCTTCTACAGAACTGTGATTGGACAACATTGCCCCTCAGCGGACAATTTCTACTTGGAGAATTCCCTTTGAAAACTCTACAATTTCTCTGACAATTCTTAGCACGGACAAAACCCCTGGAACAAACCCCATATATGACAATTTCCCACTCAAACAACTTTCACTAACCAGAAAAGTTGGATTTGTTCGGGAATTATCTGAGTGAGAAATGTCTGGGAGCCTTCAAAACTGATACTTTGACTGCAAAATTGTAGCCTATGTTCTCATCCCAGGAAGAGTAAAGAGTTATACATTTGTAGCCAAAGATTCATTGACAAAAGGAACGTTTGGAAGGGATAAATTTAAGCGTCCCTTTTCGTAACCTCCCGCAACCCAACACACTCCTCCCCCTTCAAACTGGGGACTCGTGTTCTCAAAACTTTGACACCAGCTCAAAAAAAACCAACCAGTGAACCCCAAAAAAGTTATATTTGGGAACAGAATGAAGCAGGACATCGGGCATATATCACCGATGCCGGTATATACGATGTCTGATTTTTTAGGTCTACCCCGATATCTTTACTAAACGAATGAACGTACATATTAAGTGAAAGAAAAGTAAAAAATTTAGCACTTAAAACGTAACAGCTGTCTAGAGTTGGAATATAGTGAAGTTAGTGAAGTGATAATTCATTTGCATGAAATAATAGACTGAAAGTTAAAATCAGACGCCAACCCCCCTTTTTTAGTGGTAATATCGATTGTATGGTTGTACCGGTATCGTAAGTAAATTTTACGATAGCGGTATAGAAAATCCGTATGGCTACCATCGACCAATTCTTAATGCCCAAAATAGGTCCAGTAGGCTGTAGGTCCATTATAAATTAATGACGACGGGGGGAGCATTACAAGCAAAACAGCGATTTTTTCAATAAATTAACGTATTTTTTATAGAAATGAAAATCGTAATGATACATATCAATCGACATACCAACCTTACCCTTATCTACGTCACCCGTAAACATAGAATGACGTCCCAATCAACATTCATGAGCGGAGATCCCGCGGGACAGGGGGACATGCCCCCCAATATTTGAGAAATCGCCCATTTAATGTGATTTTTCACACGGTAAATTATTTATAAATGTCCCCCAATACTGAGAAAAAAATCACTGTTACTGTCAACATTCACCACCATAAAATACAAAAATAAAGCAAATAAAACAATAAATGTGCGATATTTTCCCATAAATATTTTTTTCCTTCAGAGCAGCGTTATTCTCGTGTCACTACAAGAAAAAGCTTTCTTCTTCTTATATGCTAAATATTACATATTCTCCTGGAAATATGATGAAACAATCCCGGTGCATTTGCAATCCACTTTGAATTTTATTGTTATCTCATGTTAAAGAAGAACGATTGTCTTGAGAGAAACAAAAGTTTACAAGAATATTTCACACAGACATCAGAGAAAACCTGTGGTGAGCCTACTAAATGTTTTGTTTCTATGCCTTTAAAATGTGCTGTTTCAATGTTTATAAAACTTTTGGCAGAATACAATAGAAACATTTTCAAAAGGGGTTCAGTTACTAATTTTGATTCACTGTTTAGGCAATTCATTTGAACGGCTAATTATTTACCCTCAAAAAAATAAAATAATAAAAAAAAAACAGGGAAGGAAAATTGATTTGAGTAGTTCCATTTTTACAAATGCAAATGTCTTTTTAAACATTGACAAATTGGTAAGGTCATTAGGACGAAAATTCACCCTTTTTTAATAATTAGCTTTATTTTTTCATGTCATATTACTTTAAAGTCCTACAGAGAAAAAGGAATTAGAACCATTTGCTATCAATACCTCCAAGAGAGTGCAATATCCTCCTTGCCTAACCTCCACCATCAATACCTCCAAGAGAGTGCAATATGCTCCTTGCCTAACCTCCACCATCAATACCTCCAAGAGAGTGCAATATCCTCCTTGCGTAACCTCCACCATCAATACCTCCAAGAGAGTGCAATATCCTCCTTACCTAACCTCCACCATCAATACCTCCAAGAGA
>WURT03233356.1:0-16208 GCA_009936505.3 Holothuria glaberrima | reverse complement strand
TGCAATATCCTCCTTACCTAACCTCCACCATCAATACCTCCAAGAGAGTGCAATATCCTCCTTGCCTAACCTCCACCCCAAAAAAACTGTAATAACTTAAGACCAAATTTCAAATTTTTGTTATTTGGAATTTTTGGCTTCGTTTACCGTATTTCATAAAAATTATTGTTTACATTTTTGCTTAATTTTACAGAAAGAAACGTTACTCTGATTTTTATACTGATGTAAATTGTGGTGGTTTTCAATTTTTTTATTCCAACAAATAACAGAAAAACAGTTTTACCTGAGCAAGGGAGCTGTTCCATATGTGAAGTGCCAGTCCAATCCAATATATTGTACTCGAGTACCTGGTTGGGTTTTTCCAGTGATTCCAAGACCCCTTATCCTTGTTTCTCGTGATCCCACAGTTTGGTTTAGATTTCTCTCGAATCGACACCAACTTAAATCAAATCTCAAACTGGTTTAACCCGAAAGCGAATACCGTTCTCTGACAGAACCAAGATCAACCTTAACACCTAAAGCTGCCCTATCGAGAGATCTGATTGGTCGCGCCACGGCAAAAGAAAGTCATCACAAATGGCTCGCAGTTTTCGAACAAAAGTGCCCAGCTCACCCGGATGTTAGAAGTATTCCTGCTCACCACTGTTAACTGTTGTGTTTGCAATGTGCAATTAGTAGTACTGTGGTCGATAAACTGTCGACAAAAAATAGGCCATGGTAAAACAACTGAGCAAGAATTAAACGATGTTTAAACCCGTGTTGTTCTTTATATTTGGCATCTCTGGCTCCCGCCTGATAACAACGTGAGAAGCATACATCTGGGTTGGCTTGAGCGATCGCTCAATAGATCAGGAAACGAAATGCTAACTAGAGCGGCACTTGTTGCAAAGAGTTTAAGTATAACACTGTTAATACAAATAGAAGATATTAATCTCTCGTTGTTTTTTTAATTAGTAACCATTCTCTTGTACTTTTGCTCGAAGAGCGTCTATTGAGATTATGCTTGATCGCATGATCTGATAATATACAAGAGGGTGCACACACTTACTAGGTTGTGTGTCGTATAAATTTGTTTACAGAAGACGGCCTAAAGGAGACAAATGACTGCGTGGTGAATATGGGAGAGACTTCTCTCTGGTGTGGTCTGTACCTCAAATATGTCAAACATGACTGATAAGTAGGCTTCTCATTGTGACAAAAGTTGAAGCTATCTCAAAAAGTCAAGGTTTTTAGCCTATCTGTCCAATAGGTTAAAATTCCAGAGCCGGACACAGAGGGTAACATAGGGAGGGGGGAGGGGGAGGAGGAGAAGTCAATGTCAGTCAGGGCAATGTCCAATAAGTTTAGTTTCCCGTCTTGTAGATCTTTTTTGTACAGTTTCATTTCAAAATCAAAATACACACTATTCTGTTTTGTTCTTATATTAAGTTATTCCTATACTTGATGGCGGGGCCATCCTAGACGGGCAATCCTTGTCGTGCATATCAGTTGCCCTTTCGTGTCGTGTCATAAAACAGAAATCAACGAAGGTGAATTAATAAAGACTGTTCTTGGCTAAAACGTAGTCATCTAAGTGAGTCGAGAAACTGTCAAAAAAAACAACACTGTATACTTGTTTTTCTTTTGTTTTTTTTTTTTAATTTTTTGTTGGTAACATGGTATCAATAATTCCAAAGCTGTAGAAATTTTGATGTTTTAGAAATCACAGTGTCTAAGTGTGTAGACATCAACCAGATCTACGCTAGACCCTCACTTTGGTTTTTCATTGCAATTTTCTAATTATTTTCACAAAATCTCTGTTTTCCATGGTATAAGTGACGACACCATTGTTTGGAAGTCTGCAACTGGTAGTAACGCGGGGAGATATTTTGGATACCAACTCTGTAGACAATTAGAGCGGGGAGGTGTAAGGACCTATCTGGTTAGAGAGACAATAGCATACTACGGTAGCGTAACTGTTCCATATTTCATCCGAATGACTTTAGGAGAGTGGGGGACAGAAATTTCACTGAGGAAAATTCCATGCCCTCTTGTAACCCTAATTGTCAATTTCACCTTATCTGGTGTGGTTTACTGCAGTAACGGTGCTTTGACTATCTCCCCGTGGTGCTTCAAAACAATAGAAAAAAAAAAGAAACTTATCACATGATTGTGAAATCATTAACTTCTCAAAAGCCATTTTATGTAACACCAGGTAGGACCAAACGTTTGGTGAATCTTTATAGATTCGAGTATTTTTCAAGTGTGTTTTGTATAAATTGTATAGAAAAATTGAGATTCTACAGAAGTTATAGAGATTTCTCTCAGATCTTGTAAAGGTTCTTTTGAGATTCGCCAGAAACTTCTATAGGTATTTTTTACAAACTTTGTGTAGAATTTATTTGAAAAATATATAGCTTCCTATAAAAGCTCTATTGAAAAAATCTAAAGAAATTTGCAGAAATTGTAGGAATTTTTTGAAGAAGTCTACAGTTTTTTCTTTTAGCGGAATCTAAGTGACTTTTTCATTTTTAATTCATGAAGGAGGGCCAGTTTTTATTTTTTTATCTCCCATGTTTTCAATAATAGAATTGACTACAAGTACCCTGGTATAAATTAACCAAGATTGGGGTCACCGGTTATCCAATCATTACCTGTTCAAACATAACCAGAAATACTCGTCAATTTTAAGATATCCCTGGTTAAACTAATGTTTGGTTAAACGTTCTAGTAAAAATCAAAATTTGCCGAGTTAAAATTAACCAGGATTTCTTTGTTATGTTCGCCGATGACCACGCCCGTAGCTAAGCTGGAAAAATGTTCACCCCTTAGAATGTTAGGATGTTCAAAATTACCATTGCCTTAGAGGGGCTCATTGAGTTGACATCTATTATTTTTGTGACAAGTTTGAAAGAAATCCTTGCATGACAATGCTTCCAATTAGCCCTATTTACTCACTTCTCACTTCCTACAGTTACCAAAAATGCGAGAAATTTTAGTTTTTGTAGACAAGAATTACATAGTATTACTGCATAATGGTAAAAAGTGTCTGATCAAAAATTTGTAATAAATGATTCTAATCACTAATTACCCTATCACTGCCATTTCAGTCGTAAGTCAGATGTGCAGAATCTCTTGGTTTGACCGTTTACCATCAAAATGTGAGTAAATCTCCACAGGTGTGAAAAAAATCATGAATTCTGAGAACCAACTCAATAAGCCCCTTTAATGCATTTTAGTTTATTTCATCCCTTAGAAGCTACCCCATTTTAGTAGCTTGTCTGGTTACGGACCTGCCGATGACCACATTTTGGTTGATTATAAGAAGATTTTTTAGATAGTGAATGAAGTAATTCGCTTCATAAACAATTAGAATGTTCTGTTGTGTTTCAGTCACGAGCAAAATCTGAAAACCCGTTATATTAAACAGAGAAGGGGTAGTCTAAAGAGACAGGCTTTTGTTTAGTCATTCTAGTATGTTGTAACGGAATGCGTCTCACTTGTCTTGCGACAACTCTAAATCAGGTTAAATTCAACCAGGTTTAACTCAACACAAATTATTCAACCATATTCCTATTACCATAACCAATAAATTCTGGTTTAAAATGTAACCAGTAAAATTCTGGTTTTTGACCAAATTTTCACGAGTCTTTCAAGTAACGAGAAAAAGAGTCATTTGAAGAGAATTTCCTTGTTTTTTAACCAGAAATGGTAGGATAGTCCGTAACCATGATTCTACAGTCAAATTCAACCGGATCGTTTGTAAAGTGTTATAACACGAGATTAGGTAAATTTCAAATCATTCATTTGTAGATACAAGAACGTCGGCAGCTTCTCTCAAGGGGGGGGGGCAAATACATGTCCCAGTCCCCTGCCTGTCGACAACCATATATGTTAATACCATTGCTGCATTACACGTGTACAACCACCATGCCAGTATTGTCATGGTAATTTTACATAAAAGATATTTCGGCTGTGTCAGTCAGTTTTCTATATTTTCTTTGCACTAAACTGAGATAAAAAGCACTTGATCTTATCAAAAAAAATTTGACGTAAAGGCAGAATGCAGTCACCCCAATAAAAGAATTGTATAGTAGACTATCCTATTTCCTGAATGGCTCTTGAGAATCATGTGGCAGTATTTCTATCACTCATTTGTAAAATTTACGAGGATCAACTGCTTGGTTTACCTTGAATGTGCAATATTTATGTCCTAAAATATCATGAAAGATACTGCGAAGATAAATAAGAAGAAATTTGTGACATTGAGCTTTTGTTTCAAAATAAGTTTGGGGCGACTGCTTATGACCTTCAAGTATGATAATTATGGAATATAAAAGACATTCTGTGTTTTTTAATATTCCATTTTAGCTTTGTCAATAGCATTAAAATCGCTTCAAATAGTCTGTATTTGTTTATTTTTCCACACTCTTCACCTAGCATTTCCATTTGCTCCTAAATTGCCTGTTTCGTATGTAAAACTAGCGTCAAATAAATATATACATAATACAGACATCGTTTACGCATATTTAATATACCAGACAAAAATGTCGTGTTGAAAGTGACGCTCGTAAAATTAAAGTAAAATGTAGGCCGATTGGCCTGTTTATTGATTTGACGTTAACGCCAACGAATTTCTGGGACACTAGGCCAATATTTCTCACCCCAGGTCGATGGCTCTCTCATTGTGGTAGGCAATCATTGTGCCCCAGGTCAGCGAATATTGATCAGGGGATCATACAGAACACAAATATAACACAATGAAACTAGCACTATTTGTTCTATAATAAAAAGAGACGCAAAAATGAAGAGATACCATTCTTTCTTTTTTCTCCTTTGATATTCATGAGTAGTTGTCGATTTTTATCAAAATTGTACCAAATTGTCCGACAAAATTGGACTGGATAGCTATATTCATCAATACGCGGATGTAATGAGTATTTAATAAATTAAAAGAACATAAATTAAACATGCCTTTCTTGTTCACATCTGTGTTAATAATGTATTTGTAAAGGACAATTTTTGTTTCTTTTGACTGAAAAGGCATAAAACTGGACAACTTAATCACAGAAAATGTTTACGAGAAGAATTTAATGATGTCTTCTCTGGTAAGTTGCACTTTATGGATGAGATCTGAAATTAGGAGAATATTTGTTGGTTTCTTTTTCAAGCAAATTTATTTTTTAAAGTTGCAGTACGAGACATAAACTCACCATTTGGCACGTTGATTTTTGTCTCAAAAATTTTAGTGTACCTTCAAGTCTGACTTAATTGGTAAATCCGTTTTATGTGGAAAGTCATTAAAATGCGTGATTAAATAATATCAGAATTTCAACTGCATGTGAAAATAAGTAGCTATTCATATTGGCCGAAACATCGAATGAGCAGTATTCTGGAAACGCGACAGCGTGAAAGGTTTCTTAGATTGGTAGATGAACCTTTAAAGGGGATATGGAACCCCCAAACCAGGGAGTTGCTGGCAACTCTCTGCCCATACATATTTTGGAATAGTCCTAGAGTTCTAAATGAAGTTTGATGATTGACATTTTTTTCAAATAATATAACTCCACTTTGGTTGGTCAAGAATGATATGCACATTCAGTTGTGTTCCAGATTAAGCTCACACACACACACACACACACACACACACTTTTGTCACAATATTTCCTCAAACAATTTGAATTTATTGCAGGCTACAGTTACTCTGTTTTGGAGGGGTACTAGGCAGGTGGTTTGATTTAAATTTGAGGGGAGGTTGAAGTTAACTTAGCAGGGAGAATCGTTTCTCTCAGGTGTGAGATTAGAGAGCCTTGTAGCTCGTAGGTTTTGACATTTCCTAAGGAAATGTTTGACAAAGAAACTTAACATTAGTTGGAGTTACAATTCCAACGGCCCTGAGGGTTGTGCCCCCGGAATTTGCTTGCTTGCATGCCCCACGAAAACGCTCCCAAACGTGACTCCTCCCATCGACACATGCACATTCAGATATGGTTCCGCCTGCACCCTTTTCGATCTCACTCAGAGCACCCTTACCCCTACCTACACATCCTACATCCTACATCCTTCATCCTACCCCCTATTCTCTAAATTAACGGAATTTTCTTATATTACTTTTTAGATTTCAATCAAATCGCTATTCAGCAGTGCAGGCGTAACAACCACAACATGAAATTTGCTCTGGGCTAAGAATGACACTTGTTACCCTGAAATCTAAATTTCTACTCCCAGGGAGGGGAAAGCCGCCTAAAACGTCTTTCCTCAGCAGATTGCCGAAGATGCAAGTGGATTCATAAGTAAAGAATGTTTGGCTAGGAGTACGTACGTTTCACATAAATACATAAGCGTAGGAAGCGGGGTCGGGGATAAATCCCCCAGTCAAAATGTGTGGGGAAAATATGCTTTCGCCCAGGCTAAAACCAAAGACGACAAAAAACTTATTTGTTTCTTGTATAAAAATGTCAAACATTTGCAGTAATTTTCCTTAAGATTTGTCCAACATGTTGCACCATATTGCATCTAAGGACCCTCAAATATTTGAACCCCCTTCCTCTCGACCGCGGTCCGAAACAATGTTAAGTCCCCCAATCTGGAGCAGCTTCCTACGTCTATGCGTAAATAGGTAACCACAATATGAAGCCTTCCCAAGCGGTAAGCTTGAGGTTGTCATAATTAACAAAACCTAGTCTTTTAAAGCCTTAACAAACTGATCATCACTTTCAAGTCCAATTTCCTTCTCCATTACTCCTTTCATGGCCTTTGAGACAAAACACATAATTGTGATTCATCAAACCGCTTGCCCACTCTTGCTATGATCATGGGGCCACTTTTGGAGGAAAAGGTTTAATAAATTTCTCTGAATTTAAGACAGATGTAATCGGTGGCATTATTCCACCTTAACCATTTATTCAAATCGTGATGTCGGCTGTAGGCTGACCACTGGTTATTTCTAACTCTTAGGCTTAGAAAATTTACAGTAATGAGAGAAAAAATCCGATTCTTGATGGTAGTTTAACCAAGTTAAGCGGCAAAATAGTCAAGGACCAAAAGAATTCATAGGACTAGGCCCCTACAATCAATGATGGATGACACCAGATGCCTGTACTAATTTTTCATCTCGTGCAATGGATTTTATTACTATTGTTGCTTGTATAGATTTGTCGTGATTGGCGTTCCAAGCTAAATTAGTGTTATGCCTGTTCACTATATATTTGAATAATCAGGTGCCTTTAAAGCATAAGATACACCAGTTTATTAGCAGTTGTCGGGAATAGAGAATTAAAATTATTGCACACCCTGCGAAGGCTTATTCGTGTTCAGTCTGCATGACAATAGACAAATAAGTGAAAAAAAGCGGGCAGTATTAAGAGGCTTAAAGCGATGATTTTTTGAAGTAAAAGCATAGCGCAGTTACAGACAGTCATGGAACACTTGGTACCCAGTTAGAAGATATATAGAGATAAAAAACGCTTTTCAATCTTGTATTTAACAGATTGAAAAAGATTCTAAAGTGAAAAATATCGTTAAAGTTAATCTACCTCGCTCATTTCATAATTTGGCATTTTTCCGGAGCGAAAGAAATTGAGGGTAGAAGCAGGTCTTAAAAATATTAATTTCAGTTTCTGGGGTTGTTTTGTTTGTCTTTTATCATATTTTAATGAACGAGGTGAATGCATTGTATCGTCCCCGACTGTTTTTAGTTTTAATTAGTGCCCATTGAAAATATTGAAGCTCAACACGAACAGCGTGGATTTTTCCTTAGCTCTTGCCTGCATGGATTATTTTGTTTTCAAAAAGAGGCCATACCTTTGGTTTCGAAAATAATGACAAAGTAACGAATTATTTTTTAGTTGCTCCTTCATAAAAAAGTGACTTTTTGAATTAATAGGACAGATGGATGGAATCGACTATAGCTCAAGTTATTAAAAATGAAGATGGTATGAATGGGGGCACATCCAGAGGGTACATTGTTGTAAAATTTCAGGGTCGAGCTAGTGGCTGATCAAATGGGAGCAGGACCAGTTCCGCGAGCTCCGATGGGAACTGTATCAGAGACATGGTTCCCCCGTATACAGGTTGATGTTAACTCAACGTAGACATTCTTGTCAGACAAGTTATTCAAGTGTGGATCAAAGTATTTTTTCCGCCTTGAAATACGGCACGCCAAAAGCCAACAAAAGATGTTATAAATAGTTTCCTACGTTCATCTTGTAAAAAAGGCACGGTGATATAGTGTAAATATAAGGGAAGGGAAGTGACCCTGGTGACATTGGATAAGTGTGGTCTGACCCCCTGCGACCAAATACTGGCTACCCTGCACCTGTCGCTATGTTCTCTATACATGACCGGTCGACGGGCTGGAAAAGTGAACTGGACCAACAGGCTCTCCTTTTAGGGTGGTTGTAGAGAAATAAATAAAAGTCATTCGGGTAGCTATTGGGGTGACATGAGAGGGAGGCAAACTCCACGACCGTCTCTGGAGGCGGTTTCTTTAGCTACAACTGTGCTGTAAGAGTGTTGGAGCCAACACACTTGACTACGGACTTGCCTTTAGATAAAGTAGTTAGATTACCAACTGTCTCCCGAACGAAACCGGAATTTCCCCTGCTGGACAATTCCCACTCTTACATTTACCCCTTAGTCGACTTTCCCCCACCCCTTAAAATCTGGAATTGACTTGGGTGGAAATTGTCCGGGTTGGGAAGTGTCCCGGGGGAGTTATACCGAGGGTTATCTTGATCGAAAGTTTCCTCTCACTTTGGTTGGTGTAAGCATTGTAATCATTGTAATGCGAGATGAGAGTTGTACCGATATTGCAAGAAGCCGATATTACAAGCAGTCGATATTTTAGTTCTCAGTATCGGCCGATACCGATCCAATACCGATATTTGGAGAAAAGGCATTCGGCAACTAACCTTAGGCTACGGGACACCACAACTGAAGTGTCGTTTCATTTTGGTTAGGTAAATGTTGGAAGTTGCATTCAGTGGCGGAACAAGGGTTGTTTGCAGAGGGGGGCAAGTGACTCGACGTGGGCCCCCAGAGCCCAGGTCCCGGACTACCTGTTTGTTCGATCCAGTAGCACCGCCAGGAGTTGGTGACTAGATGGCATCACAGATGACGTCGTAATGAGACCTCAGTCAGTCAGTCAGTCCCCAAGCCTGCGAGAATTGGCCCATTTTAGCCTATACGTTCCTGCGATTTTATTGTCGTCCGGGGAGAGGGGTTAAGGGGAGGGGTGTTCCCTCCCCTTTGAGGAATTTTTGTTAATTCAAGGTGGCTTTTAGATGCAAAACGGTGCTATTTTTGGGAAATTTTTGGAACTGATCGTATGTATATGTATATATATATATATATATAAATGTGAAAAAGAAGGAACTGGTCGTATGTATATATATATATATATATATGAAAAAAATAATGTCCATTATCAGTGAATTCTAATTTTTGGTTAGTTGAAATAGGAAAGTTTGTTTTCTAATAGTAGGGTATGTTGTCAACAAACCTCCTCAAGCTCTCACCCCCTGACTACTTTACTGCCTTCTATCCGAAACAATTTTCAAGCAAAAATACCCGCAGAAACAATTTTTGATTTTTCCTTTGCTCCATTGTGCATTATAAATAAGTATACAAGGGTGGCAGAGACCAGTGTAGGGCCTCCTGGAAGCTTTGGATTAGTTATACACAAAAAGGGGGCACCAACATGTTGCTTATTACGTGACATCCAAATGACACTATAAAGTAGTTTTACAACGATCGTATTTTATAAAATGTGAACCAGAACCCAGACGAACTTATTCCAGCAATGGGAAATGAGCGAAAGAGAGGATGGATATATCACCTCCCTGATAGGTATAGCAAAAAGGGTGGAGGACTAACAAGTGCATTTTAGAAAGCTTTTCTGTCGTAAAGGAATTGACATCCACCATCTATAAGAGGGCGCGCAAAGCGCGTAGTAAATATATTTAGAAAATGTAAAACGGTAAAATACGTACTTCCAATCTTTCACATCACGTGACAAACTAGATTAGTCAAAGATCCCATATTGATGCAAGGCCCCAACAACTGCAAAGAGGTTGGAGATGTACCTTTTGAGAAAACTATTGAGGTCAGAATAATTTCCTTTATCATTACTTTAATGTGTCATGAGATGGAGTGCAGACCGTGAAGAGTGCGCTAGAAGCGTTCCGAAATTTTGCATTAAATAGAATTTCAATGACTGCATTCAGGCTCTGCATCGAGACACTGTCAATTCCCCGACAAAACTATCTGCACACCAGAAAGTGAGTCTTCTACTTTGAAATTCTTCAAAAGTTTTCAACGCTGGCTGTTTTGCTTCTCCGAGAGTCGTTTTCGGAAGGTATTGATGATAAGCACAGTATTGAGTTAAGGCTAAAATTTTGATAGTTTGAGAAGGATTTGCGAAAATTCTTTCAGTTTGGGAACCTTTTGTGATAGAAAATGATTGTATAGATCCAACACTCGGTCGAAAACACACCTCACCCTACCCCCTACAGAAATCTATAGCTTAACAGCCTTTTTGGGATCTTTTTTAATCCGAAATCGATTGGGGACGTGCGCCCCCATACCCCTGTGCCGGCGGCACTGGTTTAATCATCCCGAACTCAGCAAGATTTTTATTTAAGGCCCAGCTGGCGGTGTCATTCTCTTGCGACAAAAGAACATTTTTGCATCTATGATTAACGTATAGGAGCAAAGAATATACAGCCCAAACCTAGTTCCAGCTCCCAACTGTCGAGCTAAACTCGAATCCACGACAGCATGCTTGGACTATAAAGACTGAAATACTTGCTTGAAATCTGAAGGTTGAATATGGGCAACACTATCATTGTCAACATACTATTAGCAAGAAATTCATATATAGGCCTACGATAATCTATCGACTCGATGACAGCTAGTGCAGTGTCTACCAGAGGCGGAGGGCGCTACAAGTACACCCGCTTTCATTTTCCTTTTCCTCCTCTTTCCATTTTTTTTTATTCTTTGTCTTCCCATCTTTTTCTCTATTTTCTTTTTTTTTCGTCTACCTTCATTTTGCGCCCCATGGCCCGTGTAGGGAGGGGCGCTACCCCTCCCTGCCTCCTGTGTTCCACCACTGGTTGCATTCAAAGATACTCAATGGTTTCCCATTTTCGTGACATATGGGACGATTAATATCGGTTAGATGATATCAGCATTTAATGTCAATTTTACCGATACCGATAAACGATGAAAATGGGGAATATCGGCCAATACCGATGGGGAATACCGATAATCGGTCCAACACTAGTAAATACAGAAACAACACCTATGATACAGAAAGGTTCTTTACTGTTGATACCCTTATTTACAAACATCTACAATATAACTTACAGTAGCATACTACACATGGAGGAACGCTCACACTACAAGTCTAATATTTTAATGTATAAAAGATTTCTCTGCTTGTTTGATCATAAAATTTAAAAACTCATGGGTTGTCTAAGAAACAACTGTTAATTACACCTAAGCGACCCGCTCGTACGGTAATAATTACTATATATTGTTTTAAAAACCTTGACTACGCCGTTCGTTGTTTTTTCCAAGATAGGGAGGACTATATGGTTTATTCAACCGTATCCAACGGCAATAAAGTAGTGGTATAGTGCTTAATATTACCTAAAAATGTATCTTCCCGTTGTAGTTTATGTACCGTTACAATAACTAAGTTTCAAAAAGATTAGAAATAGACAAAAACCAGTTAAGGGTTCTGTACATTTTTAGTTTCAGTTAGGCTTCCTCAAGGAAAGACAGACTGGGGATTTTTTTCAGTTGTATTTAACTTCAAAAATTAAGGTTATTGAACCAGGGAGTTGTTTCAACAGTGAACTTGTCACACATTACCAGCATGGCCTTAGCCTGGGCGAAATCTGTGGGAGGCAGTTCACAGGTTCAAGACAGCGTCCAGTGGCGTCCCTAGGATAGTTGGCACCAAGACGGATCCTGTCTTTGTCACCTAGAGTCGTATTTAGGGCTGTAGGGAGGGGTATAAGAGGAGATCTAAGGGGAGGACGTTACATTAAGATAAGGTCGCTTAAGTGCAAATTGGTGCTGCCTATGGCAAAGCTTTGTATTGATTATAATTAATGGGGTGTCTTAGATGTGGGGTGACACAGCGAATTATTGAGAAGTGTTTGTTTATGTAAGATGGTTAAGATGCAAATGGTGCTATCTTTGGGAAAGCTTTAAACTGGTAACATGTTTAGAAATTCTATTTAGTGCCCTTTTGGGGAAAAGAACCTTCATATGTTATTTCCCAGGTCCTTAAAACAGAACCGTGCAATGAATTTTTTCGCATTTTCAGAATTTTTTTTTCCAAGTAGTCCATTTTTCACTTTGGATTTGGAAAATATCCGGGGAAACTTTCCCTCCCCCACAGGCTACGGCCCTCTTACGTTGAGAAAAGTGTATCAGTGCTGCCCACAGCATTTCCATGCTTAAAGGAATGTGATTGATGAATAACAAGTTGTGGTTTGTTTTTATATTAATGATTGGAATTTAATTAAACGCAAGGAACAGTAACATGTAGTTCCAGGACAACCCCCTGGCAGGGGGCAACTCGATGGGGACAATCCCCCGGAAAATTCACAACCAGGGCAATTCTTTATTTTTTGTCAGGGGAGTTGTCTGGGGATAATTGTCATTGATGGGGCTTGTGCCAGGGGGTGAGAATTGTCCCATTGGAGAGGAATTGTCTTGGTGGGAATTGGTCATGGGGAACTGACCGGTCCGGCACCGCAAAGTATTCAATTATGGAGAGACAAGATTTATTTTCAAATAGTTAATGACATGGACCCAATCTTTTACATTAGCGAGACAGTAGCAATTCTAGTATGGCATTTCAATGGTTTCAAGATGGTGCTATGCACGTTACTTTCTTCGGCGATTGCACCGGGGAAGTAATCCGCTCGTTCTTTTCCCGAGCGCACAGTAGTATACGCGCCAAATAGTCCGAATAGACCTTATATTTATTGACGTCACGACGACGTCATTTCAGAGGACAAACAATGAAACTAGCTAGATGAGGCAGGGCTGTTAACGTCCGAGTCCTGACTTGGACTCATTTTCAGATTCAAGTCCGTTTTTACTTGACTCGGAATTAGCCCAGAATGAGAAGCCCTGGAATCGAAATTGGCCGGGAATGGGTTACACAGCTGGACTTTGACTCGGAGCCGAGTCTAGACAAATTAACATAAATGAAAGTTAAACAAATTTTAATTAATACTGTTACTACTGCTGCAGAGTTCCATACATGAATAGTCACACACAGTGCAGTAAATTGCAGGGTAGACCAGGCTATGAAGTTGACTTCTTAATCTTTTCATTTAAATTTTAGTGTTTCTGTAACCACTTGTATGCTTTTTCACATTGTCAAATCGCAGGGATCAGAACTGGCCTAGAATTGGGAACAATGGAATTGGAATAGTGGTCACCGGAACCGGAATTGACTCGGAATTGGGGTTGGTGCACTCGGTAACAGCCTTGTGATAAGGTACATAACTTGGTTACACGTGCTGTTTGCGCTCTTATATTCAAGCGTGTATCCGACTGGTAGCCTAAATAAATTAGTTGTACTGCGTTTATCTTGGTGTAAAGTAGCAATGTTACATGCATCAACATATACACGCTTACCACAGCCGAGGACGTACTTTCTGCCCTCTGATGTCGATATATAAGGTATATAAATAGACCTTATACCCTTATACATACGTCGTCTGAGAACAGAAAGTGCGCCCTCCGCTAAGGATTGAAAGTCAATACGAAAGACCACGTATTGAATGTGTTCTTATGTGAGCTAAATATGTATTATCAATGAGTATAACGATTTAGCTCCCAATAAAACTTCACAAGGAAAGGATGTGACTACGCAAAAGCTCGCTTAGATATATTTTGAAAGTTAGATTCCGCTGAGAAGACATACTGTACTACCATTTAACATTGCAACCATAGGCTTAGTTGTTAAGGACATTGAATGGTAACACGTTTGTAGTACTTGAATGTTCGCAAAGACATTAAAAATAAGAATAGGCGGTAATGATTTCCGAACTTCAATATGTTCGTGGAAAAGGACAGCAGAGGTAGTTGCTTCCCTAAGAAATTTTGAAGTTTTATCTCATCGATCTGTATAAATTTCCGAGAACTTAAAATAAACATACCTGAGATGAAACTTTGTAAGAAATGGTAAGTACGGTACCATTTCCCGCAATACTGAAAGCTTTCTTGATATTTTTTTTTTTTGGGGGGGGGGGTAAAACTGATGGTGGTGTTCTCCTTGGCTATTGACTCGCCATCCCCCTCCCCAACGAAAAATTCCTGCATACCCCAGGTTCGTTTCCATTTATATTTAGATTATCTACGTGAGAGACTTGTCATCTTCAATCGAGAGGGCGTGCTTTATCTGTGGTGACCGGATCCGTCTATAAACGATAACAATAAGTATTTAATTAAACTTATTACAAAGTTCACTATTCTCTAAATAATCTTATTTTTTGATAACATCTACCTTCGTTTTAATTTGTTTCTATTATGAAAGCCTAGTCAACTGCTGCGATACCAAGGAGAATAGGAATGGGGTGAGGGTGATTTAAAGTACTGCAGGTAAGCAATCTTGGTTTTTGAAATTCCAACCAACACCTGGTCATTTTAAAGTGAGTTTGTCATCCAAAAGCAGTCTATGATTTTCCCGCGTGAACTGACCCTTTAAATCAAACGAATCTAAATTTGGCTGAAAGGTTGAATTCATATGTGTTATGTTATTCAAATGCCCCTGCAGGGGCGTAACTACCGGGGGTGTGGGGGTGCTACACCCCCAGAAATTTTCAAAGTGTCGTCCGTCGGGAAATTTTGCTAGCTGTCGGGAAAAATTGCCTCTTTCTTTTGCATTTTCCTGACTTTGTTAGAAAAAATATCTTATTTGGGGCTACAGAATTGTCGAGGACTTTATTGATGACTTTCGTTTACTTAATGTATGTCCAAAACTGTGCAATAAAAGCCTTATTGAAGTGTTACGCAACTCACCCTGACTGCTCGTCGGGGATGAGTTGGCGGTATCAGAAGTCAGGCGTGTCGGGTCGCAGTCGGATTGCAGGTAAACCGTAACCGTACGCGCACATTGCTGAGGTGGATATATTCAAAAGTCTAGCTTCTGTTTGTAAGTCACACATGGTCGAGCACACAGAGCTGTCGTCTGATTTGCAAAGGCTTCTTTATTAAAAGATGGGTTGCCTTTGGTTCAATGACAGCTGAACACTGCCAGGGCTTTGGTAAAACGGGACGACCCTCCCTTTTCCCCCGACTTCACCCCGAATATCAAACACTGATATTTCTGATGAAGTCGAAAAAGACTGTCTGATTGCAATCGAGACATACAGTGAGGTTGAGAACAAAATTTAGCACACACCTAACCGACCCGTCTGCCATGTGACTGTGTTTTACGGTCGCGTAGCAGTCGGGTCGGTGTAGTATGCGCTAGTTTTTCACTTACTAAACTCATTAAGTCGGAGGCGTTCGAGTTTCCTGTAAACTTAAGGGTGCGTACATTTTGTATTCCGATGATTGCGAAAAAGTTCGCTTTTCCGACTCCTTCTGTAGATGCAGTTCCTAGAAACACTACCAAATGGTCTTTAAAAGTATATTTTTCTGAGCGCTTCGCGCGCATCTTTCATGTCCACTATTTGTCCAATTATTAATTCAAGAAGGGCAGAACGTGCCGTAGATTATTGCGAAGTCCTGCGTGGCAGCTTTTGTAATCCGAGTTCCCAACTCTCAAACCTACTGTGTCATAAAGAAATCGAATGGCCGTTAGTCGATCATGGTTATTATGCAACCATATGCCGATTTTTTTTAGTACTTAAAATGCGTAAATTATTGAACGCAAATTTTATTTCAAGGGTAGCATATGTGCTGCATATGTATAGGGTTTCCATCCGTACCGATTAATCGGAATTGTCCCTTTTTTTGAAAGGAAAACTGAGCGTCCCGGCCGGTAAGACATATCGTTCCGATTTTCTCGAAAACGAATATAGCTGTTATGTTCTTCATCATATGTTTGTGTGCACAGTAAAAATCCTCATGAATGATCACTGTTTTTAGCCCGAAAGCTAAGGTTATAGCCCTAACTTCCGACCTGCACGTATTAGGCAAACAAAGCTAGTGAAATCAGCTTAAAATATTGCACCATTTGGCTTCTCGGC
>WURT03233245.1:0-26404 GCA_009936505.3 Holothuria glaberrima | reverse complement strand
GGAAAAAAAGGCCGTGGCCGGCTCGACTTGAACCAATTGGTTGGAAACTGGTCTCCTTCCTCCTTCTACCTCGCCAAATTCGCCCATGCAATCCACTTCCGTCTTGGTCAAGCAATTTCTGTCAAAAGTGTCCTAATCTGACATATGATAAGTCGCTTGGGCCGGTTAAATCATAAGGATTTAAACGTTAGACGTTACTACGGAAAAAAACGCTTTCCTCCATCCGGGGAGACAAGGTCGGGTGGCAGCCAGGCCTACAGCCAGATCAGGTACTGAAGGGGCGAAGGTAAGTTCTAGTGGACGAAGATATTTTTAAGGGTAAGAAATGCTGAGAAGCATTAAGGCAATAATTAATTTTGAATTTTCTGGAGAAAATTTGTCTAGAGGGGGAACTACCCCGCGAACCCTGACGGCCCCGGCTATGTGACTGCTGGCAGCCCGGGAGAAATCTCTAGGGGCAAATTAAGAGAGGCCCCACCATTATAGCCCTTAGTGCATTCCAAGAAAAGTGATGTCAAAACTTTCTCAAAGGTGGCCAGAATTTTTAAAAATTTTTTTATTTAAATTTTAAGTAAAATGAGCAAAAGAGAAAAGAGGAAAGAAGAAAAAATTATTCGTCAAATCTCTTGTAGCTGGGTTTACCTTTACCTGCACACAATTCAGGGATTCCACCAGAAACTTAAGAAAAGGCGGGATTTATTACTGCTAAACCTTAGGTCAAAATTGATGCTGTCCTCGGCCAAAGTTACAAGTGGGTTCAGGGGGACAAAAGCTTGCTTCAAGGCCGCTATAAGGTGCAATTTGGAGGGTCTTGAAGGCCGTTTATAAGTTCAAACATTTCTGGAAAAATGTCTACTTCTTAAGTAAGACACCAAGGTATTGCTCACTTTTTAAATTTTATGGATATGAGAAGGGAGGAAGTTTTTCCTCCTTTTTCTGGAAAGGGGAGGGGGTCAAATTAGTTTTCAATCAGTTTTCTACACTTCATATTCCTTAAGACAGACACGTGATATTTTCATCAAAAGAAAACATCTTGTGATTTACCTTGCTAAACTTTTTTATCGTTGAATGTAGTGCACTTATCACATGGTCGTATTGTGACAAAAATGTATGCTATTCGTCTGGATTTATCCAGAGCCGTATATAGAGAGTTGCGACAACTTGGTTCCCAGGAAATACACGTCACGTGATACATGGATGTAATTTTGGGGGCAAAACCGAATTCGCGCAACTCGTACCTTCCACACTTTGTCGATGTGTCTACTGTAGCTATATACACATAGCATGTGTGCATTACATGTCCAGGAGTAAAAATGATTTTAAAATATGCCATGCTGCTTTGCTTGGTGTACTAACCGGCCTGAAAAGGGTGCGGAGTTGTATCGGTACCCAACCAAACCAACTAGATGAAAATTATGGGAAGTGAAGGTTAAGTAACAGACTTTTTGGAAAGTGTCTGCCTTGTCAACTTACTCGTGAACACGATATCAGCATAGGAAACTGTGACAGGTTTCATACTTAATAATTGGGTGCCCCATACAAAGAAAAAGAGTTCTATTGTTCTTGGTTGAGGTCAAAGGTCATGTGAAGTCAGAGGGGCCAGATGCTAAAAAGCTTGTTTAAACATTATTGCAACAGAAAACTTAGGTGTTTTCTATAGTTTTGATGTGGATGCATCATAAAAGTAGATAAGTGATGTTATGTTTGGTTGATGTCAGAGGCCAAATCTGAAAACTTTATACTACATATACGACAAAGGGATAGATAGCTTTTTCCATATCTGTCGCGTGGTTGCATCAATTTAAGTAAAAAACCTCAATTATTTCTGATGAAGGTAGGGCTATGTTCTTCCACAGTAGAACAGCAGGCTAGCTTTAATACTTAGCAGAGTGAACTTGCTCATTAAAATTGTGATTCAGGACATGATCTATTTCTGGGTGACAAGAAGTATAAGCTTGGCCTAGTGTTAAGAAGTCATCAAAACCTCCATGCAAGTTTGCAATCTGGTTCAAAGCAATGGATTTTTGTTTGCTACGGATCTGTATTGTATGGCCATCTGCATCCAGACTGTCAGGTCTATATTTCATACTTTCTCTCTTTTATTTGGAATCATGGTAAGGGAAGAAGGGAGGGGTAGGATAATTGAAGATTTTTTCTCATAGAAGAAAAAAACATGCTAACTCAATAGTTATGGTATTTTTTTTAAAGATACTTTATAATTATCCACCTTGAAACTAGGTGCTGTCAAAATATGAATTCATGTAGTATAAAAATGTACCCATTCTTGCCTTTGGATATTGGTGTAATCCTGCAGAGGGAGTGGGTGGCATCGGGAATATCCCCTATATACAACAGAGACCGCGAACCTAATTTTGAAGTGCGGGGGCTAATCATCGAAGCGGCCCAATATGTTCAATAAAATAAAAGCAACTTTAGGCTGCCCAAAATGTCCACGGCAGAAAAAGTGCGGGGGCTAAAGCCCCCCCTCCCTAGCTCCCGTCTTCGCGGTCCCTGTACAAGAGGCTTTTCCCTTCTATCCAGTTTCCTCAAATGTAATGAAGGCTCAGCGTAGCCTATAACATTTTGTTATTGAATTCAATACTGAATCCTACACCTTAACCTAGGCTTGTATAGTCAGTGGGAAAGGGGGAAGTATTCCTTGTATAGATAAGACTTCCTTTGCCCTTCCTTTCATTTTATCAAATCAAATGCCAGAGACTTATGAATAATTTACCCCTATTGAAAAATGTCCCCCTTTGAAGTGTTGTCTGGGCCGTAGCCAGAGCGAAATCTCTAGGGGGCAGTTCATGACAATATAGTTAAGCGTGTCATCGAGTGGTGTGCCTACAAATAGTTCACACCGTAGAGGACCCTTCCTTTTTCATCTGTGCATGAGTGCCATCCTAGGGGAGGGTGCTGAGGGGAGGGGTACATGTAAGGACTGGCCGCAGGTGCAAAATCGTCTGCAAAGCCTTGAACTGAATATACCTTTACAAATTGTCATTATTTAGTGATATTCTTCCTATTTTGCTGGGCATAAATCAAGAGGTGCTGTGTAGGAGAAGGGAATGACACTTCACTTTTTGGAGAAGTTTTTGTCTTTGTAAGGTGGTTTGGATACAAAATGGTTCTATCTTATGTAAAGCTTTGGAAAGCGTTATATTGATTAAGATTTTAGGAATCCTTATTATTTCGTGAGTTTTTTCTATTTTGGTAGGATGTAAATGAAGGGGATGTTGCCTCAGGAGAGGGTGCTGAGGGTGCTGAGGGGAGGAGTACGTGTAAGGCCTGGCCGCAGGTGCAAAATCGTCTGCAAAGCCTCGAACTTACAAAATGTCATTATTTAGTGATATTCTTCCTATTTTTGCTGGGCATAAATCAAGAGGTGCTGTGTAGGAGAAGGGAATGACACTTCACTTTTTTGAGAAGTCTTTGTCTTTGTAAGGTGGTTTGGATACAAAGTGGTGTTATCTTAGGTAAAGCTTTGGAAAACGTTAGATTGATTAAGCTTTTAGGAATCCTCATTATTTCGCGAGCTTTTTCTATTTTGGTAGGATGTAAATGAAGGGGATATTGCCTCAGGGGAGGGATATGGTGCTCTCACTCTTTCAGGCATTTTTCTTGTTCTTAGTTTTCCTAGATCTAAAATGGCGCCATCTTTGAACTTATATCATGATCTGAAATTTTAATTATTTACTGAATTGTTCGGCTGTGTCGTGGTATCCCTCAGGCTACTAGGCTGGTGCACGGTGCGGGCTTCTCCCTAGCTCCCCGACTGGGGAGCTACCGTCGGTTGGAGAGTAGCCGTAGCGTAGGCACTGTAGGAAAATGTTCAGTTAACATGTCTCCCAGATGGGGATAAAAGACACATTTTAGACCTTAAAATTGCATCTAAAGAGTCTTTACTTTTATATTTCATGCTTTAGCAAAAAATTTAGATTTCAAAAAGAAAGAAAAACTAGATTTGATTAAAAGGGAAAATGCGAACACCCCAATTTGAGTGAATTACCAGTGTATTCTTCGTTATGAATGACCCGTGAGGATTGTGTTACAACATATTTTTCACAGAGTTGTGACAGGACATGTAACCCATTAGTTTACTTTGAATATGCAATATTTATATTCCAACATATCAAGAAAGATACTTGAAGTAAAGTGAACATTACTGAGATTCAGCTGTTGTTTCAAATACGTTTGCGGTGTCTGCCTATGCCCTTTAAAGAAAAAGCTACACTAGTTCATTGAGTTTAGCTAATAATCAAATGCAATCATAGGCTATTTTATGTAGCCAGTGTATATATGGTGGTATGATCAACCCGGGTGTACCTCGTAGGGCGGAGGCAAATACTTCATTCGTCAGGAGGAGAAACCGTCAAAGGCATAAGAACGCATTCACGGCGAGGTCCGGGGATCTCCCGGGAAAATTGGAGAAGAAAAGGAACCCTAATATACGCTTTCCCGGGTCTTGCGCCATGATATCATTATTTGTAAAGTGAAATGTCCAAAATTTCAGTATTTTTTTTCTCAAGTAGGCCAAATTTCATTTTCGATTTGGAAATATAAGGGCGCAGTTGCCCCTGCTCCCCGCAGGCTACGGCCCTGACTATAGCTCTCATACCAAGATTTCAAGCTACAAGTCTGATTCTCCCCTCACCTTGGACCACACAAAAACAAAAGTCTAGTTATGGTATTGCTTTAAGATATTGTCTCTTCACGTCACTTTTTATTAGACGTGTATCATCTCATTCAGTCTTTTGTAATGCTCTCTGAGGTACGGAATAAGAAAAAAAAATGCTCAGATTTTTCCAAAAAATTACAAATAACAATGATCTCTTAACCCCCTCCCCTCACACCTTTCCCTCCCCCCTTCCCGTCACGCGTTCATATTTGACTGGAATAGTAATTTTTAATCAATATACCACGGTCAAGCTCTCACACCTACCGAGATAAAAAGTGAAATCGAGAACACCGTGGATGCTACACAACGCTCAGACCGTCACCACGGAGTATCGTTGGCCCCAAAATGGCGCCCAAATTTTAGTTTCGCAACTCTCCCTACATACGGCTCTGGGTTGATTTCCTGCATAGCGCCGTCTATTTGTTAAGTTGTATAAAGTTGTTTTATGGAATTGATTTGATCAAGCAGTCATTAAATCTATTACCACAGGTGATCTTGGGAGATTTTCGATTCACTTGTTTTGGTATTAACTAGCTTGGTTCGGGTCGGGGTCGGGCCGGGGCTTGGATGGGTCCACGGTCGGGGACTAAGGCGTTGTGTCCAGAACCCCGAGAATAGTAGCATTGGTCCTAAAGATGACCCCTGACCAAGGTTGTAACCTCTTTAAATCAATTAGGGATGGAAAGGACCTCGTTACTGGGGGAAATTCTGAATAAAAGCCCGTAATTTTAGGACACTGCAGGGCTGGTTGCTGGCTGTCTCCGTAGCTTTGTCAAGAAAATTCTACCTCCATGATTCTAAGTCTTCCAAGCTTCTAAGTCAGATGTTGCTTCTCTGGGAAATATTGAATTGTATTATTCGTCAGGGTTTCATCATTCTTTCTGAGCAGATATTCTCTCTGGTATGGCAATGGATCACCCAAGAAAATTTGTAAGTAATATCTGTTCTTATTCTAAGCTTTGCGAGAGCTTAAAGACAATAGGCAGTCACCTCCAAATTTGCTTCGAAAATTAGCAAACTCTTCCAAATTTCCTCTTATTGCATTACAAGCAAGGGCGAAACAAGTGGGGGGGGAGGGGCTTGGGGGCACAGCCCCCAGCGAAATTTGTGGGGGGCTTAAGTATACTTTAGCCCCCCCCCCCCGCCACTTTCGAAGCACGAAAACCCGTTATTCGTCTCTTCTGTAAGAAATGTCAAAAATTTGCAGTAATTTACGTTAGAATTTGTCCAAAATAATGCACCAGATGGTATCTAAGAACCCTCAAATATCAGAAATTTTCCAAAGGACTAAGAAATTTCAAAAATGCGCAGTAAAATACCTTAAAATTTGTCCAAAATAACGCACCAAATTTCATCTAAGGGCCAACAAATATCACAGAATTTTCAAGTGGCTAAGAAAAGTAAAAAATTTCAGTAATTTACCTTAGAATTTGTCGAAAATGATGCACCAGAATACATCTAAGGACCCTCAAATATATAAAAAAAAAATTTCCAAAGGGCTTAAGAATTTCAAAAATGTGCAGTAATTTACCTTTACATTTGTCCAAAATAATGTACCAAATTGCATCTTGGGACCCACAAGTATCACAAAATTTTCCAAAGGACTAAAGTCGAAATTTTGCAGTAATTTACCTTAAAATTCTTCCAAAATGATGCACTAAATTGCAGCTTAGGACCCTAAAATATCAAAAAATTTTTCTAAAGATTAAAGAAATGTCAAAAATGTGCATTAATTTACCTTCAAATTTTTCCAAAATGATGCACCAAATCGCATCTAAGGACCCTAGAATGTCAAAAAAATTTTCCAAAGGGGAGGGGGACAACCCTCCCCTCAAAAACCTCCTCCAGGACGGCGATCCGAAACAAGGTTCAGCCCCCCAGTCTTGAACAGCTTCCTACGCCGGTGATTACAAGCACCTCTGAAGACGTTTTGAACATATTTATTACAAACATTACGAAAAACAAGGAGGAATTCTCCCTGAATTTTACAATTCACTACCAAAAAATATTGTCACATGATCAAAATAGGCCATTCAATAACTAGTGAGGGGGCATACTAACTCTAATGGGGGAGGGACTGCATTTTCCCTTAAAGCGAGTATTTAACTGCTTGAGATTATTTCTAAGGCCCAGACAGTCTACATGTTGTAAACAGAAGCATACGAAAAGAGAGAAAGGCGAGAAAGACAGGAAATTGATTAGTTAGAACTTTTAAATCGATGTTTTTTGTTGGTTTAGTCATGTACTCCGTCTCTTAGTTGTTAAGTCGGAAAGCCTTGGACGTCCTTAACTGGCGACGTTACTGTATAGTTTTGTTCAAGACTCAAGTACTACGTTGTACACATACAGTACAACGTTGACTGGGAACAACTGTGAACACGCCCTCTATCATCAGATTTCAGTTTAAGTGTACCTTAAGTCTGGAGCCTCAGAATATGTATGTAGAGGTTGGAAAATACCGGAAAACCTTCTCTATCCTACTTCCATTGACATAGCTCGTTCCGCTGCTGAGGTATTACGCGTTGAAGTTTCATCACTTAATTTCAAATAGCTCAATAGTTCAAAAGTGCGCAATAATTTGTGATGTTCTTCTGGTACAACTCGCTTTACCTGCTTTTGTTTCCTTTTGAATGTAAAAGGCTTATACAAGTTTGACAAGCTTCCTATTTTCTTGCATAGCATGTTGTAAGGAGAGGGCCCGTATAGCCAAGTCACACTGTAACAGTAAGAAAGTGATCACATTAAGCTACAAGTTACAGTAACATTAGAAAAAAAAACATAGAAAAACAAAGAAAGTAATTTTAGTAATGACATCACAAATTAGTACGCAATCTACCATTTTAGATTGAGTGAATAAGCTTCAACAATTTATACCTTAGCTCAGGAATGTCCTGTAAAGATGGGAGTTGGATCTTTTGAATTCATTTTTCGAGCTTTGTAACATATGTTTTGAAATTTTATACTTTCGGTCCGCTTGAATGTTGACTAACTTAATAGAACTCCTAAACTATCATCTATCTTAAAGACACACACTCCAAAGTTTACTTTTAGTGTGGGGGTATATCGACATTTTCAGTTGGTGGTTGCTCTTTGATCGACATCAAAATTTGAAACTTCAAAAGATGCAGAGTAGTTCAGATCCCATTCAACTGTTCAATGCAGGGAGAGTGCTTGGATTACACATAATAGCCTTGTTTGCTTACCAGGACATGGCCTTAACCAATAAAAATGGATTTGTGTCTGCACAAGGAGGAACTTTATACAGTTATGGGAGGAGCTACAAGTTGCATAGTTGGGAGAATTGTAACTGTCTGGGTCCTCTGGGGTGATGAGAATTGCACTCAACATGTATCTTGATATTTCAACTGCAGAGCGAGACGAAGACGCTGCAAGTGACAAAAGATCGGTTCTATAGTTCGGTGCAAAAGTAACACATTTGTTTTTCTACGAGCGCATAACGAGGTATATCTATCGCTTTTCAAACGCCTTTCAGTCTTTCATCACCCGCCTGCACCATTTTCATGTGCCACTGTAGACCCTTTTTCAAATAGAAATTACGAAGGATTTTTAGGATAGAGTTTTAGTACGTTGGCTAGAAAAATACCATAGACCCTTTTCCAAAGGGCAAATACCAAGGATGATATTCAAGCCAGTGCAGTTTACAGTTGGCAGGTAGCTAAACCTTTAAAACTAAACGCTATAGTTCAATACAAAATGGAAATTTCAGGGCTCTGACACCCCTCTCATCTGACCTACGGAGATAGCAGACACCTATGCCGCTTTAACCCTATTGGAATACGATGTAGCATGGCACTTGTTCATGTCAATGGCTTGAACACAGCGTCGTGGGATCTGTAGTCACTTGTACAAGTCATCAGGCATCTATGTCTTTTCAGGAGGGGTCTGCACCGACAGTATAGGCCACACTTATCCGACCGTTCGATCATACTTGCCCTACGGTCGGCAAATTAGCAGTATAACCTTGTTTTTTTTAAATCGGGGACTTATAAATAAAAATGCGATGTCTATATGTCCGATCATCTGGGGAACCCGACCATAGGGTGATCAGTTTAAGGGAGGATTCATTTTCCCGCTTTTTTATTTTTATTTTATTATTTTCATGATGTTGTTAGAGTGACACAAGGGTTCCAATTAGGTAAGGTACCTTCCCACCACAAGTTTGGAGAAAATCGGCTTCATCGTGTTGAAGATATTAACAAAACAAATTGGACACAACACACACACTCATACACACAGACACGTTTTGACCCCTACTTTAGTTATGGACGACTTCGGGTCACCCTGGGGTACCTCACCACGGGATAGCCGCTTAGACTAGTAACTGAGTAACTTGCGAAAATTTTAACCATTACCATGGCAAATGTTGCTATTTCATACTGTTGCCGTTTGTAACTCAAACAGACGAAGTACCTACAATATCTCATCCTCCTCACGGAACGATGATATAATGACATCAGCGATGGAGCAAAAAATTATCACCAAAGAAGAAATCAGACTTTGGAGAGGATGAATTGCCTTCCAAACAAAAGAGGTTCAATATCAAGTAAAACGTTGGATGTGAAAGGACAACTCCTAAATAAACGATAAATTGTTTCCTCGTTGCCTTTACAACATTTAGAGGAATGGTTATCAGTCTTATTCATACGATATAGAAGTTTGTTCATCGTTTAAATTCTGTAGAGGAATTTAAATTTAAAATAAATAAGCTTTGTTTTGTTTCGGAGAGTGTAGGATTGGGAATACGAAAAATATTTTGCCAATGCTCAGAGGTGATGTTTTTCAATCACCTTAGATGGGAGTACCATTTTACCTATAAAGCGTTTGTAATCTGGACCGAACAATAATTTGATCTATAGGAACGCTTTTAATTTCTATTCTTGCAGAATAGCAGACAAGAGGCCATAATACTCTGTTCAGGTGTCATTGTTATTGCTCTAATTTTTACAAAATCCAACCAATGAAAGGTTGACGTTGTTGTCTTTAAAAAGATCCCTGACGTAAATAACACCTGCCATGCTGTCATGTGAAGCCTATAATCATAGGCAGTGGAGAATCCAGGCGGGGTGCAACAGGCGCCCCCCCCCCATTGTCGGTCATGCGTGAAAAAAAGTCGAGGCAAAAAAAAAAAAAAAAGAAAGAAAAAGCACCATTTTGCATCTCAGCCCCCTTCCAAAAGCAAAGTTTCTCAGAGAAGAGGGGACACCCTCCTCTCCTTAGACCCCTCTTCCACGACAGCGATAAATCAAACCTTGATCCCCCTCTATTGAAAACACCTGGATATGCCCCTGATAGGTGACAATACCAGCTATTTTAACAAATTATTATTCCAGAGTATCTGATGCTTCATACGTGTCAGCGGGATCTTTGAATTGTAACAAACTCCACGCGTTACAAATTTATTGTTTAATTATTACTTATCACTAAAGTAACACCCAAGTAAAGTGGTCTTACCAAAGGTGTGCTGGGGAGGGATAGCAATCGATAAATAATCTGAATAACCCACAGTTGTTAATCAGGTACCTTTTAACTCACGTAACTTTCCTGAGGAACATGGATAAAACTTCTGACATGCTGACTTAAGAACCACCTTGATGGAATTTGTTATACACTATTTTACGTCTGACATAATCCGGACTCCGGATTACCAGACAAAATAAAATATAAAATAAAAAAATGAAACTTTGTACCTCGTTAATAAATGACCCAGTAGCGTCAGGAAGAACATGTAACAGAAATATACCAGTTGCGATAAAGCAAATGACTTCGTAGTACTTAATATTTCTATCAATGGGAGAATGATCCGTGGTTAATCATAGATGTAATACACGTTTCAGACGAGGAAGGCTTGCAAGTGATAAAGGCCATATACATCGTTACCTTTGTAGGTAAAATCAATTCCAAAGAATCTAATAGGTCCATAAGATACATGAAAATTGAAACTTAAGATACAACCGAGTAGGGTAGAAACAAAGGACCTGACGGAAATAAATTTGACTGTGTTATTATTGAATTTCAAATCAGAGGCTGTCTGAAAATTCCTTAGCGCGACAAGCAATTCTAAATTTGAATCACGGCTGTTGTCAGTGAATAAAACGGTATCATCCGCGCATTACAACAACTTCACCCCATCCCGCCCCACACCTACCAGTCCCATTCCATGCCATGCCATGCCATGCCATCCCATTCCTTCCCAACCCGTCCGTTCCCATCCTATCTCTCCCCCATCACATCATATCCCATCCCATCCTATTCCAGCCCATCCCATCCCATCCCTTCCCATCCTATCTCTCCCCATCACATCACATCCCATCCCATCCCACGTGCCACCCCATCCCATCCTATTCCAGCCCTTCTCATTCCATCCCATTCCTTCCCATCTCATCCGACCCATTCCCATCCCATCCCTTCCCATCCCATTCCTTCCCAACCCATCCATTCCCATCCCATCTCTCCCCCATCACATCATATCCCATCCCACGTTCTATCCCATCCCATCCTATTCCAGCCCATACCATCCCATCCCTTCCCATCCTATCCCTCCCCATCACATCACATCACATCTTATCCCACGTGCCATCCCATCCCATCCTATTCCAGCCCTTCCCATTCCATCCCATCCCTTCCCATTTTATCCGACCCATTCCCGTCCCATCCCATCCCATTCCTTCCCAACCCATCCGTTCCCATCCTATCTCACCCCCATCACATCACATCCCATCCCATCCCATCCTATTCCAGCCCTTCCCATTCTATCCCATTCCATCCCTTCCCATCTCATCCGACCCATTCCCATCTCATCCCTTCCCATCCCATTCCTTCCCATCCCTTCTCATCCCATCTCATCTCATCCATCCGTTAATTCATCTATTCCCCCATTCATCAGAAAAAATTATTAGGAAAAAAAAAGATTTAGAACGACAACCTGTATTGTTGTTCCAGCATTTGCGTTCCATGTAAAACTCTCGGTTTTCACTACTTTCTTCCATCTCACGGAGAAAGTTAGACTAACTTCCAGACTCGATTACAGTTTACGGGACTCCACTTAAAATTTCCCGAAATGGGGGTAACGGAATCAGAATTGACCCAGAATGGGCTGTAGATGGGCGCATGCTCGAAGCCTTTTCCAGCCGACTCCAGAAAATGAACATTATATAAATGATTTAGAGATATATTGTTACTGGTGCACAATTAATACATGAATGGCCACACACAGTCACCTAAGTTACAGAGAAGGACAGACCATGAAATTAACACATAAAATGACCTTAGAAAACTGTACTCCAAATATAGGTTAGTACGATTCGCTACATTGTCAAATGGTTGGCCTCGGATTTAGCCCGGAATGATGACCACTGGAATCAAAATTGACCAAGAATTGGGTTAGGAGGATTCGGATACAGTGAAGTAGGGGAAACCTGGGGCAAAGTGAAACACCCCATTTTTTATTCGTTAATGGCACCATTAGTTCTTGACTCGCATGCATAGCAACACCACGCGAACGCTGCATTGTTTGATGCAGGAGTCAGTGGTTCATTCTCATGTTTGTGTGTTTTTTAAACAAATCCTTATTTTTCATGTGTTGAAACCGATGATTTACAAAATCATAAATCCTACTTAAATGATTATGATAAGTTGAATCACTTCGGTAGTCATATTATTAAAAGATGGGTTGAGGCTTGGTATATGCGTGGTAGTATTAATAGACTACGTGTACACAACAAACGCAGGGTTCGATAACCAGTCTAGCCTACACTAAGAGGCAAATCGAACGGGGCATAGTGTAACAATGGCGCTCAACAAACAAAGCTTGGAGTAACTAAGTCTGATAAATTCCGCCCTATATGACAGCACCCAGTGAATTCTGTTTGGAGTATTTTTCCCTGAGATAAAGGCTAGTTGTTAAGTGTGTTATCTAGACATATGAAAGCCTGAAAAATTTTTGCTAAGTTGCGTTTATGTCATTTCATGTAAATTTAAGTTGATTTTCGCCTGGGCTGTAGCCTTTATTGGACCTTTTTTTTAATATCCCAGTCTTGCACTATCTACTTTAATGAGCTATCTATTGTTGTAAATAAACATGGCAAATCCCTTCAGGCTTTGGCCCCGGACCTTTTTAGTCATTTTAAGTTCGCTTAGGTTGGTTTCAAGTAGTTTTAAGCTTCTTTAAACTAGGTCTGAAGCTGAAGCCGAAGATGATGAACAAGAAGGTGAGCTTTGTTAGCCCAGGGGTAAAAATGTCGTTTCACTTTGCCCCTTTTTATGTTTCACTTTGCTCGCCGGTCTGGGGCAAAATGGAATTTTTGTCTTTTTTCAAGTTTTCTAATTAATAATACTGATACTTTGGGATCCGGTTTCAATGTAATTTGTAAGCTACAGTCCTAAGGTATGATAATACGTTAAAAAGTTCTGGCTAACATGTTTTACATTTCCGTTTTTTCCAGACAAAAATTTTCGTTTCACTTTGCTCCAGGTTCCCCTACTTACATCACCCTAATTGATCAGCTATGGCACAAAGCATTTATCCCAGCAACTATCAGTATACTTGGCACCCTAACGCCTAAGATAGTAGAGGCAGGCCGTAGGGCTGTTCTACGGACCATATAACAACTACATGCACTGCCTAGTACTATACTTTATAACTTCATACTAGATGCAATATTTTAAGTTTTGAAAGTAAGAAGGAGTAAAACGAGAAGAATGAGCAACTAGCAGTGAAATTGTTCGCGGGAGAATCTCATTTCTTTGAAAAAATTTTTCGATATTTGAGGGTCCTTAGATGCAATTTGTTGCCTCATTATTTGGACAAATTTTAAGGTAAATTACGCAAATTTTGTACATTTCTTACAGAAGAGACAAATAAGGGGTTTTCGTCCTTGGAAAGTGGGGGCTGAAGCATACTTCCGCCCCCACAAATCGCTGGGGATGGCGACCCCGCCCCCGCTCCCTATGCCCTTGCAGACATGTGGCTCTGAATTACGGATCCATGTTCCTACTTTTGTTGATACTGAGATAAATGAACTGCTTGTCATCCTATTCCCTGACCAAAACCCACTAACAAGCTTTAATTCTTATCTACCCATGGACCTTATCCTTACACCCAAGTTGTCAGAACATGAAAACGTGTAAATAAAAGGATGTTAGAATTAAGGGTATGTCACTGAAAAAAAAGTTAACTGCCTAGCAGATGAAGTATGTAGTGTTGCACTGTTATAAATACATGTAAATTTTATACTACAGAAACATTCATTTGCTTTTCAACTAAATAAGATTCTGGTTTCTCAAAGAAGAAAAAACCCTAACATTTTCAATCTTTAAAGCATCCTTCTGTAAAGATTCAATTTTTAACAGAATTTTCGGCAAATTTATATATCTAAATGGGTGGACCTTATTTTTGTTAGTATTTTTCTTAAACAAATGATCGCTGCTGCTTTGCATGTCTACTGGGGCTTCTTATAAGAAACTAATAAACCCAGTATTAACTTATTTGAAAATGTTTACGACCGAAATATTTGTATTCTTTTTAGAATTAAATTTGGAAAGAAAGTACAAGCAAGGTTTACTTTCCAATTAAAATTTCCGAAAGATTGATTTAATAAAGCGGTTTGACACTATTGCATCCCCAGAGTATTTTGATCGAGGCCAACCTCGTTAAGACACATGTTATCCCCTCGGGGACACGTCTCTTTCTCAGGGAGCAGAACTCCTTCGGGAGTAAAGTTTTGCTTTAACCCCTTGGCTCTTCCCAAAACAGTCGAAGGGACTTTTGAACCATATAGAATACCAATGGTGTGGACTTCGACTAATGCATTTACGGTATCCTTTATGGTTTCGTTTCAAATAGTCGCTTTGATCACAAATTACATTTTATTTGTGTAAGAAACTAAAAAAATTCAAACTCTCAGTTTGGTGGTCATGTTATATTTGATTCATTGATCATTCATCTCTTTATCGTAGTCATTCCCACCATCCTTTCATTTTCTTCTCGATTAAGAATCACAAGCTGATATGTACAAGCCTGCATGGTCACTTGAATTTCCATTGGTGGGGCTCTTGACATGTGTGCTTCTTCACACCCCGTGTCGTCATTTATTTAACTGGTTAAAGGGCAATTCTCGCTATCCCAGACAGGTGAATTCTCCCAACTAAGCAACTTGTAACCAGGAGCGTATCGAAGGTATAATCTTTGGAGGGCGTAGAGAGAATGTTTTGTCGACAGATCTGTTAATGCGTAGCGCGAAAACGAACGCAAAGCGGGAGCTTTAGCGGGTGCGGTCCAGGGTCACGCCTTAGGGCCCCTGGTAGAGTCCAGGGGCAAAGCCCCGGTGAGGTCCACGGGGAGAAGCCCCCGGAAGCTCTGAGGTTTTAGCATATCTCTGGGTGAAAATTAAGTCTCAGGATGGATATATTTTGGTTCAAAATTAATCATCAAATGCAAGATTCCCAATAATGTTAATGTATTAGGCTATTCCTCTCGTCAGGCCAAAATACTTTCAAGCGATTAGGGTGCAGGGACCCGCCTTAGGGCCCCTGGTGGGGTCCGGGCGAAGCCCCAGAAAGCGCTAAGTTTTAGCATGTCATTGGGTAAAAAATTACGTCTCGGGATAGGTATATTTTGGTTCATAATACATTACCGTATCCCATGCAAAGGTTCCTAATAATTTTAATGTATAAGGCTATTCCTCCCGTCATGTCACTACACTTCAGGAGCTGAACCTGACGTTCAGCACTATGCATGTAGCATTTGAAAACTAGACGCATCAGGCGTTCAAATACGGTAAGTGTTTAAATAGGCGTCCGGCTTTCATAAATGGAGAAAAAGTATTCAGAATCTTTACATCAGCGTTCAAAATATGCTTTAAACGCCAGGATGCGTTCTGTATCGCATACATATTGGCAGATTGGTGTTCAAAATTTGAACGCCTGCGTTTGCAGTGAAAGGAAGACACGAGCGAAAAAAACCTGAGAATAAATACATGTGGATCAGACTGCAAGAATTAGAAAACATTAGTTTGGTGTTTAAATTATATTATCCTTCTTCGTCGGGGTCTTGCGACGATTGTTTCAGGCATGTGGAACGATACTTTTGCAACGTCTATACTACGTTCTGTGTCGGTCAGGACTGGATGACTCGATACCGGTCTCGGTCTCGAGTCCCGATTGTCGTGACTCGTGATTCGGACTCGGACTCGGCGTTCAGGACTCGGACTCGACCAAAATGACTCGGGGACTCGGGTCGAGACCGGCAATTTTTACCCGACTGTAAAACTCGAGGTCGAAAGGTTGCGGAAACAAACATCTTTGCTGAAAATATCATAACGTACACCAGGGAGGTGTTACTTACACCTCCCTGCGTACACTTTGTGTACTGTACGTACGATATCCTTGCTTCATGTACATGCTACGTACAGTTACAGTGCATTAGTCAGTGTGCAGCATGCAACACTCCGAATATATCCATTAATGATGTCAGGCCTCCAAGGCTAGTTTGAAGATAACATGAACGGATTCAGCACGAAATGTTAACACAACGTATACAGGTATATACACTTCAGGGTTGCCATAATGGCCGATTACCGGCCAAATTGCCTAAATTTGGCATACTTTGAACCTCTTTGGCCGGGCGTTTTCTCAGCTACGGCCAAAGCGATTTTGGCCGATTTCGGGTATGCAGCTAGTAATAAATATATTCATCATTCCTTATGCCGTTAGTGATTATTCATTGTACACAGGCCACACACAATTTCCGGCCCGAATTGTTCCCTATTTTTAGCACACGCGGGGAAAAAGTAACACCTGTCAGAACTCTGGACCAATCAGACGAGAGCATATGCTTCTAAGAAGCTGGTCTCTGCTTGCAACAGAGTGCCAGAGTGCACAATTGATATAGAATATAGCCTACGCCGCATAACTTTTTGTCCCGCTGAGTTGGAGGTTGCGTAATTGCATCATACAGGTGTGTGTGTGTGTGTGTGAGTGTCGGTGTGCCCGGTAATCTCATTTGGCATATTTTTACCGTTTTGGCTGTTTTCGGCACATATTTGGCCGGTGAATGATGGAACAATCTGGCAACCCTGATACACTGCTGCTGCGCTGGTAGCCGAATGTGGTAAGGTATGTCATGGATAAACTGTGTCGTCGACTTGATTCCATGTGAATTCTTTCAGAAAAAGTATTTCCACTCTCATACATGTCATGATTTCCATAGAAAGAATGTTACAGATAATTTCTAAAATATATCACAACTCCTGGAAGTTTGATTGTGATTGATTCTCTGCTTCATTTTGCTACGAAATAACGCAGGTTATTCAAATGGGAAGTATCCAAGCAGTATGTAGTGTACGTTAGGCTAAGGCCATGAAAGTGTTTGATATCGCATTAGTCTGTCTTCTCTGGACTCAGAAAGGGGTAGTATCCCATTTCTAAATCGCATTTTTCATTAGTTTTGACATTGACATTGACATGTTTGGCTAAGATGTTCAGATTTCACACTAATTGCAAGTATGGGCCGTAAGAGCATTATCCTGCTATTTCCTATGTAGATTTTGACATGGATAAGGCCGTAAAGTCAGCCATCTGGGTTGTTCGCTCAGTGAGTGTTGTAGCGTGAAAACACTATTTGCCTAACATCACGCGTGTGGTTTGATAAAGTCTGATCATACGCAGTAGTGGTGATACTAGGGGAATCCCGTAGTTCTATGCAGCGTTATTAGCAGGCTCAGTTGTTACAAATAAGGGGAATCCCCTCATTATTGACATGTACAGTGTTGCTACTCATAGTATTTGGTACAGTTTAGGTCTGCTGTGCACAGTTAATGTACAGTTCTGACTGTTCTGTTCATGACTTTGTTCACTTGGTGAGTTCTGGGAAAAGAGAGAAATATCATGTTCCTGATACCAATTTCCTTAGCCAATAGACAGTCACTCACTCTCTCCTCATTTTCAGGTGTGGTGGTGAACCTGTGGGTCAGGTGTAACACATGTCTTATAATCCGTCTATGTTCATAAGAGGATATTCAGTGGTCTTTTGTTTCGTTAAGTTTACTTACTGTTTAGATCTATGGCTATCTCCAATATCAGGGGAAGGAACAAATGTTAGAATAAGGCTATTTCATTGTCCATTTGCACTCAAAACAAAACAAGTTCAATTTACACAGGGACTCGGTGACTCGGACTCGGGCCTTGGGACTCGGACATCAGGGACTCGGACTCGGATACCAGGGACTCGGACTCGGACTGGGTGGATTCGACTCCAGCCCTGGTGACGGTAAACCCACATCTACGTCATGGGCGGAGCGGTCTGTAGGGTGCGGCCCGTCTTGGTGTAGGCAGCCCAAACTTAGAAATGGTACATCTGGTCGGGTACCTGGAGGGAAATAAACGGCACTATCCTGGTGAGGGAAGTTACAACTCGAGACAGCCTTACTATTACTTCATAATTACGTTTGAAATTGGCTCGGCGTGAGCACGGTCCTCGCTGACCAATACTTAATTCGCCTGTCTCCAAAATCCTTCAAAGTTGGCGTCTATACCTCAAAAATTGATTTTCCCTCACCAGGATGCGTGTTTTCTCGTTGCAAGATATTCGGTAACTGCCCGACACACCCTGCAATCTCTATGGAGATTACGTATTCAGAAGTGTTTGGAATTCAGCTGCAGAGCACAAAATGATTATTCATGAGGAATGTTGTCTATACACTCTAAAAATACTTTGGTCAAATTGACCAATGACTGGGTCAACTATGCACCGAACCAAACTTGGTCAAATAGTTTGACTAAACTATGGTCAAATCTAACCAATAAGTGGTCAAATTTGACCATAATTTGGTCAATCTATTTGACCAAGTTTGTTTCGGTGCATAGTTGACCCAGTCATTGATCAATTTGATCAAAGTGTTTTTAGAGTGTAGTATAACTTCTACTGTGACACATCACACGCATTATATTTCCCAAGGATGTTTGCGGGTAAACCGGATCCTCAGATTTTGCAAAATGTGTTTGAAGCATAGGCGTAGAAAGCTGTTCGAGACTGGGTGGGAGGGGGGTGAACTTTGTTTCGGATCGCCGTCCTGGGAGAAGGGTCAAAGGGGAGGAGTGTCCCTTGTTTGGATATTTAAGGTCTTTAGAAGCAATTTGGTACATCATTTTGGACAAATTTTAACGTAAATTACTGAAAATTTTTGAAGAAAGAAAGAAAAAAGGGTTTTTCGTCCTTGGATCTAGGGGGCGTAAGCATAATTCCGCCCCACAGCCCCCGCTTTCTACGCCTATGGTTTGAAGTCAAGGTTAGGGTTTAGAAAACTGGCTAAGGATACCCTCTCCATAGGTAATCGGGTGCTGTTTATCCCATGTTTATGATAAAAGTGAGGAATAGTGTCCAGTGGTTTTTCAAGAATGTCATGTGACCCGAAATAGCGCGCCTATACGGAAGCTTTTAATTCCCTTTCTTTCCCTGAGTTGCTGACGGACTCGATCACTCGTCCAATTACACCGACGCCCGTTGATACGGCCGTCACATGCATGATCAATTTGCCGACGGACCTTCAACTTGAACGGACCAATTAGATGAAGAGCCGAAAATTGAAATAGCCGATAACAGACTGGCCGCGCGCTCCCGTTCTCTCTTTCTCCTTTTTTTCTTTCCATTTTCCCTTTCATTCCCTTCCTGCCCCTTTTCGTTCCCTTTTCCTCTCTACTTTTCCTCCTCTTTTCCTCTTCTTTTCCTTCCCCTCTTCCGTTTTTTCAGCCAGACCGAAAATTTGCCGACGGCGACTAAATATTGGGGTATGTGACACTCCACACCCCGCTCGTACGGCCCTGCTTGTAACTTCCCCCATACCTGTATAGAGCTCCTCCTTGTGGAGACACAAACCTATTTTATTGCTTCAGACCATGTCCTGGTGAGCATACAACTTACAAGGCTGTAATGTTTTATTCAAACACTCACTCTCTCTGCATTGTTTGCAATGTGAGTTGGTTTGCATCATTTGGATTTTCAAACTTTGATATCAATCAAAGAGCAGTAACCAACTGAGATTTTGATACCTCCACACCAAAATATACTTTAGTGTAATGACTGTTTGTCTTTGAAACTTGATTTGAGGGACGAGTCAGTAATTAAACAACACCGTAAGTATTGTAGTATATTTAATGAAATTCGTTGAAAGACAACTCAACGACCGTCACTCCAGTAATCTTTTTGCTTGCTTCAGACACCTAAGTTTACTAGATAAAAAAATACTTTACAGGCGAGGTCAAATAAACTTGGTCAAATAGATTGACCAAACTATGGTCAAATTTATGGTCAAATCTACTCAATATTGGCAATCCACATACTAAGTATGAGATCCCTCACAGTTATGCTTTTAGGGATATGTTTACAAGATTTTGACCTTTGACCTCTGGTGACCCCAAATGACCTTTGACCTCCCCCAAAACAATAGGGATCATCTTCCCAATATGGGCCATGCACATGCCAAGTATGAGATTTCTTGAAGTTAAACAACTTGAGATAGTGTTTACGAGCAATTTCCAACGTGTGTACCATTTGACCTCTGGTGACCCCAAATGACCTTTTACCTTTACCAAAAACAAGAGGGATCATCTACTCAATAAGGGGTATCTACATATAAAATATAAGATCCATTGCATTGAGATAGATTGTTTACAAGCCAAGCGTCATACACATACACACATACCAACATTCAATTCCTTGCGGGGTACTAGGAAAGGACCCGATAGGGAATGCGAGGGAATTAAACAGCAGCGAAGTAGGCGAGTTGAGCTGCGTGCTTGAGGGCGGGATGCGCTGCAAGGCAGGCACCCGCTACCGCGCGTGACTTCTCATTGCAGTGGCCGAATTTCCGGGTAGCTACTCCAGTTTCGAGCCGCGCGTGAGCTAGGAAAGACGTGCGAGAGCGGAGCCCGAACCGGCCGCCCCCGCACCCGCCAAGGACACACCTGTGAGTGTACACATACATGCTGCAACCCAGACACAGCTTAGGCGCACACAGACACACACACACGACATCATTATCGCATAGAATCCTCTGACTACGTCACCAAGGGATCAATAAGATGCCAAAGGACAGTTTTTATTCGATTTTACGTGAAGAAAAAAATGTTTGGTATTATTCTCACTTGATCTAGTTAGAAAATACATACAAAGTTGACATAGGGTCAGTCGGAAAAAAATTATAGACTGGGAAATGAGAAATTCCAACTGGTATTTCAGATTTTCCGACTATCGTCAATCTGACGAACTTTGGTGGGTAAGACATCCCCGCACCCCGGTCGCGACGGCCCTGCGTACGCCCATGAGACTTGTCGTGGCCACCTGCTCCACCGTCAGACCCTGATATTATATACCTGTCGTCAATGGAACTACGTAATTTAACCACACGTGAATTTTTTTACATGTAACAAGATGCCTTGACATTGCATTTACTAGTTAGCGAGGAAAGGGCCATTTTTGTCTACGGCAGTTGCCATAGCTAGGAAGCAATTCCACTCTAAAAAAATGTGTAGAATTTACACATAGTTGTATAACTAGTGCGCCTACTCCGAAATGTGTAAACATTACACTCGTTTGTGTACTAAATTTCCACAACATGTGCAACATATGCTGTATACCCCGAAATGTGTAAACATTACACATGTTTGTGTAATAAATTTACACAACACGTGTAACACATGTTGTATACCCCGAAATGTGTAAACATTACACTTGTTTGTGTAATAAATTTACACAACACGTGTAACACATGTTGTATACCCCGAAATGTGTAAACATTACACTTGTTTGTGTAATAAATTTACACAACATGTGTAACACATGTTGTATACCCCGAAATGTGTAAACAGTACTCTTGTTTGTGCAATAAATTTACACAAGATGTGAAACACATGTTGTATACCCCGAAATGTGTAAACATTACACTTGTTTGTGTAATAAATTTACACAACATGAGAAACATGTTGTATAACCCGAAATGTGTAAACATTACACTTGTTTGTGTAATAAATTTCCACAACATGTGTAACACATGTTGTATACCCCGAAATGTGTAAACAGTACTCTTGTTTGTGTAATAAATTTACACAACATGTGAAACACATGTTGTATACCCCGAAATGTGTAAACAGAGTTGTTAACTGTACTTAAATCTCTTGAGCAAACAAGCTTCCAAGGCGCTATTGACCACAACTCTATTATCAACCAGTATAAAACTACTTGGCTTGCGAGGTGTACTGCAGAGACTGTTTGAGATTAAACATGCACTACTGCACAACCTTTTCAGTGGAGAGAGCTAGGTGTGAGACGATGACTCATGCTCTAATACACCAAGTCAAAAACCCGCTCAGACAGCCACACGGCGGGTTCTTGAGTTTTCAGAAGGTGCAACTTTACAGTAATGGGGAAATTAGCGGCATGTAATGTTTACACATTTCGGGGGTAGGTGCACTAGTTACACAACTATGTGTAAATTCTACACATTTTTTTAACGGGGGTGTTATCATACTATTCAACCAATGGGAGTGTACTTTAAATATAGCATTTAGCGTGCTCAGGAATTTTTTTCTCGTTCAGCCGTACTTTCGTTTCTTATGCAATACTGCAGTGTTTAGGTAGTCTTTGGTAGACGTAAGCCTAGCCTACGTAATTTCACCGAAAGGTTAGGCCGGGCCTTAATCGACAACTTAGGCATTGAGGCCTAAGCTTTAACATAACAAGCATACTACATCTAGAACTGCATTTGCTTCCAAATACGCAGAATTGTAGTGCGTCTTAGGCAAGTCCTTGCAGTTTGAAGTCGATCTAGTTTTGACGTGGATTTGGTACGGCGTTTATTTGGTCCCTAAGTTCACTGACACCAAATATAGTTCACTACCTTTGGAATGGTTTGCAAAAAATCTTCGATATTTGAAGGGCTTATTAAGGTCATATATTCAACCAAAGCATTGACCTGCCGGCATAGGCCATACAAGACATACAGCCACATTGCCATTTTGTAGGCACTCGCGTTGGGATCAACTCTAACTACGCGTAGTGGCCAGCACATTCATCACACGGCACCCGTAGAGTTCCGTCCCGAGTGCTGTTACGTTATGCAGTGTACAGTTCTCTGTTCATATTCAACCAAAGCATTGACCTGCATAGTCACATTGGAATTCTGTAGACAACACTGATCTACATACCAGATAATGTATTATCTCGAGATATTTATTTCGAGATAAAAAATTATACCGAGATAAAAAAAAAATATCTCGAGATAACGTATTATCTCTAAATACTGGTATGTAGATCAGTGGTAGGTAATCGTGTTGCGATCAACCGTAGGTAACTACGTACACGTTGTGGCACACTATATACTCAGCATGACTAGCATCCAGCTCGCATCACATTATATTTTACGAAATTCATCCGCTGATTACTTGGTTTGCGAATTTCAAGTTATGTATTCTTATTGTATGAATGAGAAAGCAAACGCATATTCAGCTAAAGTTTCTTTCTGAAATAAAGACTGTTGGCATTTCATCAATCAGTAATATTTCACTCTACATTATAAGTTGTTTCTATTTATGAAAGAGGTTCTTCGTCGGGATTTATTTAGAATATGTGCAAGAAAGCGGTAAAAAAATATGGACAGGCTTAACATTAGCTGCCATCACAGTGATAGTACCGATAGTAAAAACGGACCGAAACAGTGTGGAACTTCCAGTTTCAACGTTCAGTCATGTAGGTAAGCCTGCCTGTTGTGTAATGCCAAGACTATTGCGCGCACGCGCACTACAATAATGATTCTAAAACGTTTAAACGGGATATTATATCGGAAATTACGGTTGCTTTAGAAATACAGTATAGCTCCATCATGTATGACGACAACACGTAGACGGTAGCCTATGTGGGCACACTGCACGACCACAGGCAAAGCGTACACATTCCTCTCACGTTGGTTTAGGATAAAAATTATCTCGAGATATGTATTGTCTCGAGATATTTATTTCGAGACTGAAAATTTTACCGAGATAAAAAAATATCTCGAGATAATATATTATCTCTAAATATTTATTTCGAGATGAAAATTATCCCGAGATAATTTATTATCTCGAGATCTTAAACATCTCGAGATAATCTTTTATTTCGAGATATTTATCCCGAGATAAAAAAAAACAATGATTTCGACTGAGATAATGAATTATCTCGAGATCTTTTGATTATCTCGGGATAAATTACTATCTCGAGATAATCCTGAAAAACTATTTTCACATGGCGCTTTCCGGGCTCCGTAGTTCTATATGGAAAACTTTTCATGGCCGTGAATTTCAAACAAGTTATACGCGAATGCACAATTACTCCGATATGTTAAGTCTGGCCTACGATACGGTTGAATGGAGTGTCACACTTCAGTTCCTGGTGCACCTCGGATGTGGTGAAACCATGATGCCCAGGTCTAATTTGATTGGTACTAACCATGGTTTTGGGTGGAACTTAAGTCGCAGAATTCATGGCGTGCATACATATGCAAGTCCTGTGCCATCATGACAATTAAAACATCGGGAACATTTACCCTGACTGACAAATGCTGACTGAGTTTCACGCCTTTCAAAGTGCATTAAGCCGATCGCCAAGACGTACTGCTATAGTCAGACCAGCGTCAACGCAAACTTTTTACAAAAGACGGACCTCTTCATCTACAACCAGGTAAGACACTGTTCGCAAAAAGTATTAAAGTTAACCAACACATGCTGGCTTGGTAGACCAAACGTGGTTGTATGAGGCAAGGGCAAACTGGATGTTTATGACGGCCGTGGTAACAGGAAGGTGATATCAGATGGAGATCTATCGAAAACTGTTGTGACGTCATGCAGAGGGTGGTGATGGGGGAACTATAGAAGATGTTGCTGTAAGTCCTCCAATACACCTAGAAAGCTGGTGTAAAATGTGCATAAATGTGTATATCCGCATCGGAAGTAGTTTCAACCGGGAGCGAATCTTTGCTTTTTCACCATGTGAAGGTGATGTCCTGGGAGAGGGGGACACCCCTCTCCTTTGAGAAATTTTTGTTCATTTGAGATGGTTTAGATGCAAAATTGTGCTATCTTTAATCAATTTTCGACGGATCATATATTGGAAACTTTTGCAATTACTTGAATTTTTCTTTTTAATTGACTGTAAAGGGAAATGTGTGCAGTGTGGTCTAAGTGGAGGGGTAACTCCTCTGGTCCTCCCCCTGAAAAAAATTTGTTAAGGTAAGGTAAAATGTCAAATCTTTCAATTAATTGGCCCATGCTAAGAAATTATCATTATTTTGTGATATTCTGGCTGTAGCATGGTAGCCTACTTGTTAAAAATGTTTAACGCTTCTTGTGCTATTACATTGCTCTAAGATTCTCTACTGATGCTAGGTCCCTGCAGAGGTCGAAGATGTACTTTTGCTGTAAAAGGGATTTGGTTACAATAAATGTATTATTGCCCCAATAAATAAGATATGGAGGGTGTAAAGTGACAAATGCGCGCGAAGCACGCCGAAATTTTGCATTGAAAATCAGTCGGGTTCGGTTTTCTTCCCGAAAATATGAGATGGATTAGGTCGAATTAGCTGCACCAAAGATAATAATTTGAGTGAGGCAAAAGGTACAGCCGACTTTTTCTTCAAGAGCCTGAATTCCCTCCCTCCCCTCGTAGCTACGCGCCTGTCTGTATTCATGTTTGGATACATCATGAAATATTCATGAAAGGAAGGAAGAGAAGATCTGTGAAATTAAGCTTTTGGTCCAAAATGCGTATTCCCTTAAATCAAATAGGCCTACTTCAATGAAATTTGCATTTATTTGCATGGTGGGGGGGGGGAGCTAAAGCATACTTCAGCCCCCAGCTTCCTATGCCCTTGGAATGCTACCCCCTTCCCATTCACCCTTTCAAAGAAACAAAATTTTAGGTTAGGCCTATTGTGATCCTAGGCATTAGAAGAGGGAGTACCCAGCTACAGGTCACCATGTGAAAAATGTGGGGATGATAATGTATGCTTCCATCCATGCTTTCATCCTCTGTATAAAATATTTCATAACTTTGTTTGCTCTAAACCTGCAGATGGCATTGTTTTATGATAGAACTTTATGGAAAGATATTAGGACATTTCAACAGTATCAAATTTCAAGCACAAACAGAGTGTTTTAAATATAAACAAAACAAAAAAAAAAGGGATTCTGAGGTAACGTGCCCACTTTACATTATATTCTGTGACACTGAAAAGAGCTGTAGACCGTATACCTTCAAGTTACTGTTATAGAAGTTGCCAGTCATTAAAATGGAATATTGTTGAGTTAGGAATAGACAGTATTGCTACAGAAAGGTTGCAGGATATGCTGAAGTTTTTCTTTTTCACGTAACGACCCTTAAAAAAATGTCACTGAAAAGTGCCTTTTCATGCTAACAGCTTTTACAACAAATTACTTCCTGCAAGCTAGACATCAGCTTTCACTAGCTGCTGTATAATTGACTGGAAAAGGTCATGTGCAAAACTAAATTGTGAGAATGCTTTTTGCAACAATTCCTTCAAAAGACGGATGATGAACCCACTTCCTAGAAGTTGAACACATTCAGACAATCAGCTTTACTAGAAATGCCCAACATGACGCTAGAATTGAATACCAAGTTTTAGCCATGCCTAGTTGACCACAACTAATTCACAATCTATCAGAGAA
>WURT03233026.1:0-26414 GCA_009936505.3 Holothuria glaberrima | reverse complement strand
CTCGGTCTACTTCTTTATCCTTAAAATAGGGACATGGTTTCCCATTGGGATGAAATGTTTGCAAACTTACCATTTCTCTTGTACATTTGTATAAGAAAAAGCATGAGATAATGTTTTAGCACAAATGCTCGTCAAGTTGAAGAAGAAAAAAACAGTGTTCATTAATGTTCACCTTACGACGTCATGCGCCTTAAGGTTACATTCTTCAAAGATTTGCCCACTATGTCTGCTATTTAGAACTAAAAATTAGGAATGATAGCCAACTTTGTCCACATGCATTGATAAATCAACCTGCTAATACAACAACATTGAAATTTCGGCTTGACCTTTTTGTTTTTGCACATATACTTCGGTCAGACCAAAGTGGCAATTGTTTTGACAAGCTGACCAACCAATTCGGAAGATCTTGCCACTGGTCGGGCCATTTTCAAATTTTTACCACAATGCATTGCGATCCTGCCCAGCGAATTTAACATAGATGAACGTTTAGAACAGCCCGTAAATTTCCGTCGATTTCAGAAAAAAAAGGGATGGTGGCAAATTTAGAAACTTTCCAGCTAAGAAAACACACAAGTAGTTCACCGCTCAGTTTTTGAAAGAATGAGCAATTTTGCTGAGCCTTTTGTCCTAAGCTTATTTTATAGATTCGACACAGCGGCGAGTTACTTGCACCGTTTGCCACACAAGACTGGGCAATTATTATATGCCAACACTTGTGTTAATCAACACATTGTGGAAGGTTTCCCGAGTTCCCCTCTATGGGCGTGAATCGTTATCTCATGCTTGAATACACACAAACACATACTTAAACAGATCGACGGCTACAAAGAGGTAGACACTTAGTGCTTATAAATATTCATGTTTTGAGCTGGGCAAAACAACCAATCCTCAAATTATATCAAGCGATATTACTGTCACCGCTGTATAACTGCCGCTGTATTACTCCTGGATCGGTTAACATAGAGCCTATGGCCTTTGTCTAAATCTAGTTGTCAGCTGTAGTTTTTAATCTTACTCTAAACTTAAACAAGTAGCATAAAACCCCTTGATAAACTTGCATCACTTTATAAAAACCAATTCATTTCCAATAAGAGACAACTTAAGGAGACAGAACAGAGTAAATAGATAATTTGTTTTCTCTTCACTTAAAACTCAATGGATCGAATTGTCTTGTTATTGGCATCGTTTTGCTTTCTACACTCCTACATCACCTATAATGTCTGAAGATTAAAGGGATAGCAACTTCATTTTAGTAGGCATGGTGTCTGTATTTGTTTATGAATCGAGGACTTTGATATAGGTTTCGATCATTTAAACCTCCAGTGGTAAAATAATCTTCCATCATGTATTGAAGAGTGAACAAGTAAGCGCGCCAAGAACCAGTTTTACCCGCGTGATTATAAATAGTCTTAACATTATAACTGCCTTTTATGTATTTTAGGGACGGAAGCAAATCTTATTTGTTATTAAAGAAAAAGTAAGTATTGAATTTTTTTTACTGTAAAAGATGATTTGTCGTAAAGTTTTACTTCAACAAAAAAATCCTAAAATGAAACTGAACTATAATAATAGCCACATTAAAAAGTGGTAGTACAATTATATATGGAAACATGAAAAACTCACACAAATCGTATATTTCCAACCGATGGGTTTGGGGCTCTGTAGGTGAGCGTCAACGGAAACTGTTTGTTGTTTGTATTTACAGTGCCCAAGGTTCCTCCCTGTGCGCCACAGTTGTACAACCTGTAATTTCCATAGTTTGAAATCGTTTGGCCATTCACTAACGTGAATGTTCCTACTGGTTGGGTGCTTCCGGCGGTAGTCCTCCTAGCTTGAACTATTATCTCTCGAAAATTTACAACAGCAATTCCATCTTTTGGTCCGTACGTCACTGAATTTAAACCGTAAAAGTTAAAAAAAGTGATATTTTAAAGAAGGGCAGTGATAGTTATCAAAACTTAGAAAACAAATTTAACGCAAAAAGTGTTGATTTCTCTTGTTACACAAATTAGGCATTTTTTTCATTCCTTACACACTTGCTTTACAGAACATACAAATCATGATCAGCATGACTTTTTTGGCTTTGACCCCATTTTGTAGCATAGGTTTGTCTTTTTAGAATTTCGATCGTAAAAGATACGTGCTTATGTTGTCAATGACGTTATAGACCTATGCTTGTAACATCACAGGGCCATCGAATCTATTTTTCCCCTGGCCTAAGGTTGGGTTGTAACTAACTATAGTGAATATTACAAATATTCATTATTTGTCCTCTGACATAACAATGGGATCGGCAGTCAAGCAAACGGTGCAAAATTCACTTAACAAAGCTCAATGGTGTAATATGGCAGGATATTGAGCAAATGAGAAGACGACACGACTGCAAAGATTTTATTAATTGACCACCTGCATTAATTTACTTTTACCATGAAACGCATACGTTACGTATCGTATTCATTTATTGAAATGATCATATTTTACATTAGATTTGATAAATATTGTAATGTTTGAGGTATAGATTGTTTTTTATGCAAGGGCCTTTCTACATTTAATTTAAACCCCTGCTGTCTTTCTCATGCCTCCAATGGAATAGAAATCTGTAGGCAGGTTACAAAACTCGAAGGTCACTTTGTTTATTTTAGCAGGTTACAGACATAAATCTGATCCTTAAAGGATACTTTCATACGTTTATCTGATTTACTTAAGTTCTCCAAGTAAAGACTCAGGATGCAGACGAGGAAATTAACTTACTTAATAAATTAATATAAAGTGATTTGTCAACTAAAATTTTTACTTAGGTAATACCTGTAATGGTGGAACCAGCGAAATAAGACTGCGAAGACACTTGTACTTTAAATGGTGCTTTTGCATTATCCTGTGGATGATTATAGAGCCGGGGATTCAGCTTCAGACAAGAATTTTCATCCAACACAGGTTTTTGTTGTGCACGAGTTGAAGGCAAAAGAGCAGCAAAAATCAACCAAGCTACTGACGTCCTCAATAGGCATACCTTCTTGGCTGCCATTTTGTACTAATGGAGAAGTAAAGAAAGCACTAACAACCAGTACAAGATTTTGAACAAATGGTTATGAAGCAAACCTGAATTGATTTTTATAGTTTATCTAGCATTATAAAACATAAATTCTTAACATTCCTAAGATTTATTGATTGCAGTATAAACTTCCTCTGAGTATTCTATATTTTTTTAAGCTTTATTACAAGCATTCGTAATTACTTATAATTAGTGTTTGTTGTCCGTATGCTCATTGTACTTTTTGTCGAGATCATTTGCCTTTTGAACATCTGGGGCTGTCTTACGATTTCAGATGGTTTCTGTGCACGCACGTGCACAATATGAATCATCTTTTGAAAACATTTAACAAGCTAGGGACAAAAAGTCACAAACGCTCATTGTGCTTTTGGGGATACAATTAGTCTTTCGAATCACTGAGGCTGTTTGACGTCATCATTTGGCAAAAATCCATGAACTAAAAACAAAAATTCGAGTTTTGTCTTTGTTTTCAGAGCCGGTAGCATTGCTAGAAAACGCACTTAAATAACCGTAAATTCTAAAGCTCAATTTTCCAACCAGTTAAAGAACAAGAAATTAAATTTTTATACTGCCTTACACCAAAAGTTTGGATAATGGTTTATTGTTAGTTACCGTCACGAGAAAACATAATAATAACTTACAATGTATTAGTAAATTGGGCATATATACCTCATAATGCAATATAATGTTCATGTTCTATCCGTTTGTAAACGTTATCCTTAAAATAGAAAACACTGTAGCATATGTGCGCTAGGCTTTGTTCAAATCAGAACTTGAAATGAACCACGAACCTTTCGGTAGTAAAGTTATAAAGTGATATTTCATATTTTAACGCAAATGGCTATCTTTGTTCCTTGCACTTTGGGTATAAAAGGCATTTTTGGGAGCAGGGTTTGTCCAAAGGTCAAAGTATCCAGATATTTCCGAGTTACTGGGCTAGATGGGCAGCTTCAAGTGCTCTGACCACCACTAGAACAAAGTGGGAATGTGCACACGTGAGTTCCAGAGACTATATTAGGTACCATGACAGGGTTCATGGCGGGAGCCGAGGCAGCTCTTCGAATATCACATATTGAGGAGGCAGATAACCTTTCCTAGTTACTCTGTAGGAGATTACACATTATTTCATATTGATGGCGAGGGCTTCTGATAACTTTATGCGGGAAACCTGTGGTGATTAAAAAATGAGGACGATTTGGATGCTAATATGAAGCTTCAAATGTACTTCAGTTTTGTGACAAGGCTTTGTCCTAGGAAAGAGTTATTTACTTCATAAGATTGGTTTGGTAAAGGAAAGCAACGGCGACAATGGCGCTCTAAGTGCTCTGTAATTTTCAAAGTTAAAAATCATTTTCATGGCAAACGTTGCATTTAGACATTGGTTTGGAACACTTCAGATATTTAACAAATGGGTCTGTCAGGACGAATCGAGAGATTTATAGTTGCCTTGTAATCTTCTAGAGAACACTTTACAGTTCTGTTCAAATTTGTCTTCCTTTTTAAAACAAGAAGAAGGCGAAATGAATTCCCTGTCTTTACAAAACCAAATCTTTGTATTATAACACCACACTACTGCAGAAAAGCATTATTTTTTACAAGATGTCGTATTTCTGTAAATCTGTAGTGATGTTATCCATTTTAGTGACTGTGGACCTCTCAAATTATATTAATATAGCAAATCAAACATTTGTATTTTGTAATTTACAGAAAGACAAAAGAAAGAGAATATTAACTCTCATTTATTTCACCATGATACGAAATGATATCAGGAATTAAAGGCATTTGCAAAAGAACGCTCACACAATAATCCCTAGAAATCCTGCCTTCATGATATTTAGGAACTAGTCAAAAATGTAGTAGTAGGCCATTTCCTAGATCATTATATTCTCTAACCGAGCAGACATAACATTGTTATATCTCTGCTACGAGAAAAAAGCTATTTTGTTTATCTTGGCTTGTGATTCTAATTAAGACTACCATGTACTCACACAAACCGGTTTGATACTTAATGCTTAAAGCAGTCTGAACTGAACATTATGCGTTCAAGTCCCTTGGCATTTTCCCCAGTATTTACCAGACAAATGCAGATTTGCCCGGTTCGTCACGTTATCATATTGTGTTACAATATCTCTGATAACATTCAAGTTTCGTCAGAGCTAGCACTTTAGAAACCACAAATTTAATGCTCTTGACTGAGATTTCTGATTATGTAATCACTTATGTGCACAAAGTATTAAGAGTGTGTTACACACTTTCTGTTGATACGTCTGCTATCCAGATAGATGTAGTCAGAGTATTTATACTTGAGAGGAAAAATTTCTGTGTAACAGATTACGCGAAATTACAAATTACTTGCCTGGCTGGCTACAAAATCCTAATAATAGTCCAACCCAACCGAACTCGTAATGATACAAGAATACATTTAAGTGTTTGGAACAGTAGCGTGATCATCAATGGTATCGGTGACTAATCTCTAGGCATGATTTATTGGTAGTGTCTGTGTGCATGAGTAGATCCTTTTATGTATTTTAACAACACTTTGCAATTTTGCAGATGTTTGAAAAAAGACAATAAACGTTAATGGTTGTTTGTTTCACATTCCTATGAAATTGCGTGGGTCGTATACAGAATTATTAAATATCTTTTCAACAAACGGCATTCAATCTATATTAAGCAGCAATATTTATAGATCAGTACAAGATCAATCTGGATAATAGAACCCCACATCACGACTACAATCGACCTTTCCAATCCAAAGTTCACCAAAAAGTCGCTCTTCGTTTTTCTAAGAAGTCGTTTTAGGGAATTCTTATCATGCAACCTTCCTGACCAGGTTAAATTTTTTTATCGAAAGAAGAACAATGAAATACTCTCTACATGTAAGACGGGTACGATTTCTAAATGTCCAATCATTTTCATGATCGTGTAGTTAGAGCTTCTCTCTTGGGAGGAATGGCTTTTAAATTCAAAAACATATTAACACACATGATGCAATACTTTAGATCTAAATACACAAAAAATAAATGAAAACAAGAATAATTCACTAGTTACGAAAATAGTGCACAGTCGAACAGGCGAACCCAAAATCAAACAAGGGGAAATGATACCGATGCACAGGTTATTTACACTGTAAAAAAAATTCTGTAAATTTACAGTGAATATTCTGTGATATTTTCAGGATAATTTCTGTATTTTTTATTTACATGAAATGTTCTTGTATGTTTACAAAAGTGTCACGTAGTTCAGTTGGTTTACGAACTAAGTTTTATTTTTTTTACGAATGATAATTTACAGTTATATTCTGTAAAATTTTGCAGAAAGATCTGTAGTTTTTTATATTTACAAAAATATTTTGTAAGTTTAACAGACGTTTTACGTATTTCCAGTAGTTTACCAAAAATATGCTTTGCAATTGGGCAAATTAGAAGGATACCTAACTTGTTAAAAGATAACACTGTAAACACTTTCCAGGGTATATGTTATTATTGATGTCACAATAAAGCATTGTGTAACCTTCACATTAGTTCAAAATGACCTAAACTCCTTTTAGCTACTTAAGTGGGCGTGGCCACCATTTTGACATAAAAATTGTAAATTTATGCTTAGGGCAGGTCTAAACTAATGAGATCTATAGCAAATAACACTTTTTCGGACAGGGATAAGTAGTTAATCAACACAGGTGAAGAATATTGAGATGTATGAACTGTATTTCTTTAAAAACTATGGGGTTATTCACTATAACCAAGTTTGTCATAGACGTGGTACATAGCGTACATTCTTACTGTTAACAAAATGTCTTCAATACTAACATTGAACGCCGCCCTTGGAGTCTGGCTCTCTTGCCCGAGACACAAGGGGACATTGAAAAGGTAACTGCTGCATTTTCGAGTGTGAATCTAATGCATATCCTTTCATTATGTCATATGGTCCTTTTTTTACATAGATTACCTGCAATGTCAAATTACAGAGGTTGCTCGGTAACTCTGCCAGAAACTGTCTGTTTTTTACAATGGTTTTAAATTACAGTTTCTGTCTGTTTTTTTTTTATTTTTCGAACATACTTAATCTGCTTTTTAACATAGTTTAGATGTATGTCAAATTTCAAAGAGTTTGTCGGGAAACTCTGCTGCCAGAGTTTCTCTGATTTTTACAGATTTCTTTTACAGTGTACGTTGTCACAAAGTACACCGCATATGGATTTTAAGACTAATCAGAGAAATACATTGGATTTATCCAAGCTCCGCAACAAACGTGTGGTAACATAATACCCTGTAAGGTGCTACTGCCTTACCTAGAAAAATGACCAGGTGTAGAGAAAAAGAAAAAAGGGGCTTGGTTTAATAGGATACGAAGAAATTCATTTCCAATATCATTTTATATTTTATGTTTATTTGCACATCACTCATCATCTGACGTAAGACGGTCGGTGGTGACTAAATGTTGCACATACAATCTTACTTTCAGAGACACCCATCCTGGATTAGTAGGTACATATATAGGTACGTGACTTCGGGGGGGGGGATCATAGGCCATGTCTGCTTGCTGAGTGAACAAAGTTCTCGAGGGTTTACCACCGTGACGTAAAGTACGGGTTTCACAAATACACCGACGTGATTTAAAATGATTTCCCTACTTTTTGCTTGAGCAAATTTGTGAAAAATCGACGTCCACCAAGGTTACGGAAGTGGGGGCTGAGCTGATGGGTAGGTGGAGTTTGTCTTGTTTAGTTAGGACACTGACACAATTCCATTAAGAGAAACACAACCAAACTGTACAACGCAGCAAGTCAACTCCAAATTTCACGTTCATGATGAAGCATCTGCATACGTGTGGGAAGTAGTTGAGAACAGAAGTGGCCCCATTGGAGGTTACCCAATTAACCATAACTACTTTTGTTCCACTCTAAACAGTGCAAAGGGAAATTCCTCATTTGGAATTTACCTTACTTGTCCCATGGTTCCCAGGCCGTTTTCTACATCTGTCCAACCTTGCTTGTCACGTGCCAGACTCACAGCACATGAAAACCAACTGATCAAACATGCTTCTATCAAACAAAACCACTAACCTGCCACATCACGGCATATACCCATCTTAGTTTAAGCTCCATGGTTTGAGTAATGCATACTTCCAACAGGGGGATCTCCCTGCTTTCCTAATTACACCAGCCTGTGTAACAAGATCAGCCCTCATGAGACCAAAGCTGACACTGTTATTCATCAATTTCAGTGCTTCCAGCAGCCACAACAGCCAAATGACCTTGGAGTGCATATGTGGTCAATTTGTTGATTGAGGCTGTCACTAAATTAGTTGTCTTTTAGGTGCTTTCAAATTTCATCGTGGTTAAAAGCTGGTTAAAAACATTTCACCAAGGTGCTTTTCTTGAGTTTCTTGAATGAAAAGGTGGTTTTCTTTTCACCACAAAAATTCACCATGAAAATGGTCATAGTTAATGCGAAAAAGAATACACTTCCATTCCCCTTACATATATTTTTACGCTGAACTTTGAAGAGTGTACAACTGCTGCCTTAATGTGAATGCATGGAGTAACACACAGTCAGGTCCGTAGCTAGACAAGTTACTGAAGGCGGGAAAAATTGATTCCAGTGGGTAAATGTGTAAAAATGTATTAAGTAAATGGCAACTTGAAACCTTCCAAGGGGCAAAAAATTTTTCGGGGGCCAAGCCCTTCCTCTTGGCTCCTTGGTCTATGGCCCTGCACACAGTTTACCCTCAACCCAAAATGTTGGAACATTTCCTCCATTAGATATTGGCCTAAGCCTTCATCAATCTCTTGAGTTAGTGTTAAGCCCAGGTAGCTGTTTGCCATATGATTGAGGGTAAGGCTTAAATTATAAATTGCAAACCTGAGGCTTAAATTATACACTGCAAACCTGAGGGAAGGTATTCCATAGCACCTTAATTCTTGGAGAGTTTTGTAGCTTACCAACAGATGCTGAGTAATCAGACTTTGGAGTTAAGCAATTTGTGAAAGAAGCTATGTATACTTTCCTCTCTCTGAGATTATATACTTCAGTAGGCTAGTCTGATCACAGTTGCGTATATATTATAGGTGGGTAGGTGGGGGTGGGGTACGGCAATATCGAGGAATGGGGATTCCGAGATTCAATTTGGTTACAAGTATAAGGAACTACAGTGTCACATCTCGGTGCTGGAATTCCTATGACTAACCTGAATGTGCTGAAGGTCTGAAATCAATGTCGAATTTTCACCCAAAGGAAGGCTCTTTTAATTTCTTCTTGTGAAGAAGGGCTTGTGGTATGAGGGGTATATAAAGTCGTCTTAGTCAGGCTTTGTGTCACGAGTGGGGGGGGGGCAATACTTCTGTGATCTGTGGTCGCTGACATGGTGGGAAAGGTGTATGCTATCTTTTGAAGAAAACTTTATGTTGAAACATTGACGTAATTCAAGTTATTAAACTGAAGAAAAATTCTTACAAATGAACACTAGTCGCAACTCTCTGTATAGGCTCACTCATAATATTTTAGACAGTACTTCCAATGTATGACGATCACATCTGGTTGATATCTATTTATCTCTAAATTTGAAAAACTATTAATTTCTTTCATTTTATTTTAATAATTTAAATTTTACTTTCTTTGCTTATTTTTTTTTGAACGCAAGAGAGACCTTACTTGACATGCAACTCACATCAGACCAACGAAGAGTTCCGGCACGCATGAGTATCTGCCGCCCCAAAAGCTGGAGATGTGGGGGTTTGAAATATCGTGACAGGCACTACGTTAGTGTAAAAAAGTATTTACGTAAACCTGCATTAGTCAGACCACACACTATATTCTGCGTACGGGTGCAGCCAATATTAGCTGACAGACGGCCAGTCTGACTATTGACCGGCCACGGCTGTGTCATACCTGTGTACGGACGCACGAGGTACGCGTTTACTACATGCGTTCCATAGAATGATGGTACTAGGGAAGTTCATAAACCATTGTGTAACTACGTAAGGAGCCTTCAATAACCTTGCGTCTTTACACCACTTAAAGCATCGGCATGATCGGGGAGGGGGCATCCCTCAAATACGCCACTGACCGTGATCCTCCGTGATGTGTGCAGGATTTTGGAGGTGGAAACCTAAGTTGTTATTCTCTGACTGCCATGTAAGAGTAGTGCAGCTTGGGCGACTTGTGTAACACGTGGACTGAACGTTCATCATAGGTGTGACGTTTGCAAGAAGGGTTTGCATCCAGAAGCTCGCGTTAGGGTCCCCTAAAGGGGCTAGTGAGCCACAACTGGAAAAAGACCGTGGCCGGCTCGAATTAAACCAATTGTTTAGAAAATGGGCCGTAAAACCTCATCTAACTCTAACTCGTTCCAAAGTTAATGACATTCGATGCTTATAACTCAGAGAAGGTTCCAGATCAATTAAGGGCCAGTAATGATGACCTTCAGAAACATATCCACCAAATGAACAATTTTTATTAATTTTATTTTGCCCGACTAAAGAGTTAGTTTTCAGTCGTGGGTGAAAATGTAATGATTACGGCAATTTACACGTTTATCACTTTGAACACTAAACACTTTTACTGTATTCTCAGTAATTACACAAAGACAACTCACAGTATGGAATTAAAGCGGTATTGGTCTAAAGAAAGGCATTGGTCAATGAAAGGCATTGATATAATCGCAGTGAGTTGCTATTGCCAACAAAGAAGAAAGAACTGTACAAATTTAGCTCCTTGCAAATCACCAACCGGGTCATACTGAGACACATTTTGTTTGTTTCCACTACAATAAGTGGAACGATAATAATCCTCTATGGTGGCAGGTGCATGACTTTTTCTCGAGAAAAGGGCTGCAAAAGGACCAAGCCAAACTCCGCTCTAACGAGACTAGCTAGGACAGGTAAGAAATCTGGCATTCCTAATGCCCTAGGTCATGTACAGGAACTTTGTCACACTCTGCAGTACAACTCAATAGAATTAGCCTAGTACCATGTGTGATTCATAAGTTTTATAGAGTATTCTGCATTCCAATCGCCCCAGAATGTTTCTAGTTGTAGGAACTACAATTCTAACCACTAGGATGAATTTCTCGCTACATGTACAATTGTGCTATTGCCATTCATTAACACTTGAAGCCTACAAGGCTATCCCCACCGTCAACCAGTTAAACCTGACTTGCCCAATTTCGAAAATTGCATTTGCTTCTTATTTTTTTTAAATCACTAACCTTTTGCCAGTTTAATTTGTGTTGAAAATATTACAACTTTAGAGGCTTCTTTAGAAAATTCTTTTAACTCCGAGATACAGGGTGGCATGATTTCAAAAATTACTGACACCTGAATTAGCATGAGGCCTCCAGCGTATAGGTAAAAAGGGAGAAAGAATTTAGGAATATGCCAAGAACATTTTGATGAATTCTCCACTGGGGAAGGTTGCTCCCCCTCCCCGTCGGCATATCGCGAACAAGTCCGTTAGGGAAGTCTGACAGCCTTCTCCGGTTTTTGGTATAAAAATCCGGGGAGTTTATCTGTGCTCAATCTGTAATTCCTTCGAGCGTCCTAATTGATTTGTTTGCTTGGCCAGTTGGTCGTCCCGAGTGTCCAGCCTAATGACAGAGATACTGAATGCAATGTAAGCTGTGGCATTCACTGTTCTTCTCCACAGAGGAATTGAAATAAACAATTTGCTAATCAAAAAGTTTAAATGCGGTGATTGACGGGGAGAAATTGGCTTTCAGACTCAAACTCAGTTGTTCACCTTATGGGGTAGTATTTCAGTTACATGTAGGAGCCTTAATCTACGAAATAAAATTCGTTACCCCACCAAAACCCAGTTGCTCCCGACGATCTGCATGCTTTTGCCCATAGAAAGAACCCGTTCTTAAGTAAGAACTCCAAATTTTTAAATTTTTTACTTCAAACAATATTCCAATGTTTCTCAAATTTTCTTCCAAATTTTCTCCAAAAAAAACCTTGAAATAATAAAACTTTTGTAAAAATGAGAAAAAATTTTGAAAGTTTGACGTTAAACATCCTTTCGGCAACACTTGGTCTTTTGTCGGGGCCTCGTGTTGATATCTCCCCCTCTTGAAGCTTGCTTCCCCGTCGAGCAAATCTTGGCGCTGCTGCTGCAGTGTTAATCTTATAGAGATGTCAAGTCATCTACAAGAGACAGATTACTTGTGACCTAGCCTAACGTTAGGTAGAGAGGCAAAGTTTAGACACCGGCTGGATAAAGCCTGTTCATATTGAAATCAGGAACCCAATGGCCTACTTCTGATAATCCATCTCGTTATAATACGTGGAAGATAGTAGCGTAGTGAGCACTTAGGTTTCCATAGAATTGTTTTGGAGTTTTTCTCCTTGTCACCAGTACTAATACGTAATAGATGTGGTGGGAATCAAATCCCAAGATTTTCTATCTCATAATAGTACGTGTAATTGTGCAAAAAGAGACCAGGCACCTTGGGCCAATGAGAGTTTTTTTCGCATTATTAATATGTTATGTACAACTTCTTGTAACAATACACAATGTATGATTTGCAATGTATGCCAGCTCTCTGGCAGTATCCATAAAGGTGTCGTGCCACGGAGTCGTAAACGTCGTAAACACGTGTAGTGTACTCAAAACGTCCATCGTAACCATCTACAGTCTTATTTCAGATCAAGACCTCCATGACTTACTTAGATATACGGGAATAAATACTGACTTTGAAGACATTACATCCAGCGTTTGTGACGTGTTATCAAGTTCTATATTGCCATATCAAGCCAGATATCACTTGAGACAAGACCATGCCAGATATACATGTCAAGTTTTGTATAGCCATATCTAACCAGATATCACTTGAAAATGTACCTGTTATGCATATCAAGTTTTATATGACCATATCCAGCCATATATGATTTCATAACAGAACATGATGCCTCATATAAATATCAATCTTTATATGGCCATACCAAGCCAGAAATATCATGATAACGCACAATGCCAGATATGCATAAAAAGTTTGATATGGCCATATCATGTCAGATTTAACTTGATGAAAGATGATAAATGTATAATTCAAGTTTTACGAGGTCATATCAATTAATAATTTTGTGTTTAATTTGATTACTTGCATACAAAAGTCATCAACTACATACGCTTTTGTCTAATATACTATGGCACACACTTTACACCAATTTATGTTGGTGTACCCAAATGATTTGGTAGTGCCAAAATATTTGACCGAAGTAATGAGAATACAGACTGCCAAAATATTTGGTCCGGGTAACTTGTTTTTGGTTGAGTTACTTTCCATTTGGCCTTATCAACGCGAATATAGAATGCCAAAATATTCTGTCACGTAAACGCGAATGTCATGTGCAAAATATTTGGCCGCGTAAATGTTTCCACTCGGTTAGGGTATACGGTGGTAATAAAAATATGGACTGAACAAATATTTCGTCGCCGATCGTTGGAACTATTCCATTGATTGACAGATTTTCTCGTAGGTATATTGAATGCTCGACCATTGTGAATGATTGCCCGTGGTGTGTTATTGATTGCGGGACCTGTGAATGAATGCCCCACCTGTGAATTGATTGCCCGATTAGAAATAGTTTTATTTTGAGGTTTTATTAGGATAACACTTCAGAGCTGGAACCGGCGCAGACATTTACGCCTAACTTAGTACTTTGTAGGGTAAAGGTGGTGAGGAAGAAAAAGTTCTTTTTCACCAAAATAGTATTGAGGAAGTTGGAACAATATTATTGAACGAAAACATGCATGTTGGATAACTTCACTATATTTTATTTACAACTTGAAGACAAACACTCGTCACCCCAAAGTATATTTTTAGTGTGGGGGTATCAAAATTCTCAGTTGGTGGCTGCTCTTTGATTGAAATCAAAGTTTAAAAATTGAAAAGATGCAGAGTAGCTCACATTCCACACAATGCAAAGAGAGTGTTTGGATTACACATTAAAGCCTTGCATGCCCACCTGGACATAACCATGAGCAATAAAGTAGCATGTGTCTGCACAAAGATGAGCTTTACACAGTTATGGGAGGGGGTACACGTTGCTTAGTTGGGAGAATTTCAACTGTCTGGGATGAAGAGAATTGCCCTTAAAGTTTGGAGGAAAATTCAGCCACAGAGGAAAACTTGGGAGCCCCAAAACTCTGAACAGTCAGAGACAAGGGCTTTGAACGGAGTCATGGCTGAACAACGACCATCAGCCCAGATCCTTAAGACTTCCTGTGCAGTGTGATAGACCTACTGAAGACTATCACCTACTGCATGGTCAAGTAAAATATGTTTAACATGTTCACGCAGTAAATTATTTGAAAATCGGGTCATGCCTCCCCCACACCAGAATATTGAGAACTTGGCGCCCTTAATGGGCTTGCTAGGCTGTTAGACGGTTCACAAATAGTTAATAGTGAAGCATGTACGTCAACGGAATGACAAACAATCATAACTTTTGTGTTGTTCAAATGTCATCCATCGTAGTTAAGTTGACGAAAGGATAAAAATTTTATATAAGTATTAAAACGGAAAAAAATGTCATATAATTTTATTATGTCACTGACAATACAACTACCTTTCCCTTTGGTGATCGGTTTTTCTCAATAAAGGCTTTTTTTGTGATCATTTTTCCACACTACGGGCTTTTCACCCGTTGCATCTTTAAGTTTTGGGCATCCATTCACACGGCGCCCGATCACCAACACAACATGGGCGATTCTTCACACAGGTCGGGCATTCCTTTTTCTGACGGGCAATATCGTTAGTAGGACCGTCATCATAGTAGTACAAGAAATCCGATCCAAAAGTTTTCATTTGGGTCATTTCCTTAGAGATCGGAACATTTCTATAAAACTAAAGTTTGAACAATCTCCAGTAGGCTCTTTTTTACTAATCAGTAAGTGATGACCTTCCTAAAATCTCAAGGAAGCCGTTCAAACCCTTTCGCATAATTTGCAATACTCCTTCAACTTAAGTTCAAGGAACTTTTTACGTGTGTAGTCTAAATAAAAATAGACCGTATTCGGCCTACGCCTTGCTCATGGTAAACTACAACGTTAGTTTACTCAGTCTTACTATAGAAAGAACCAGTAGAGGCGCAGAGCAGGGCATAAGAGAGGAACTATTGTGTAAAAGAGTTCACAAAGGACCGTTTCAGCAAGTCAGTCTTCAGTCCATAGAAGCTACAGTATGATAGCTATCACAGAGTACACAGTCAACAGTTGAGAAGCCAATAACTTGAAGTGAGACACAACCACCACAAAAAGTGCAAACGTGCAAATACAGAGACCAGGACACAAAACCAAGCAACCACAAAGTAACGAGTACAATTAAAAGTAAACGACAAGGGCCCTAAAGAGCTGAATGGCGGGTGAGGAACTAGTGTTTGTCGAAGTATCTCTGATCCAACTAAAGAGGAAGATCCATTTGGAGGTAGCAGCATGGAAGGATGAAACACTTTTTAATTAGTATTTGTTGTGGGATAATACACAAGCAATAGCCTGAACATTAGCCTTTTTTTTTTTGCTTGAAAATAAATAATAGCTCAAGGCTAGACTGAAATTAGTAATGACTTAGTACTGCTTCTGGTACCGCGTGTTTGGTCTAGTGGTAGAGCATTCCGCCTCTCACGCGGGAGGTCTGGGTTCGATTCCCAGCCGAGTCAACCAAAGACTGTAAAAATGGAACCTTCTGCCGTTGTGCGTGATGCTCCGCATAAGCAGTGGAGTAAGGGAAAACAAGCCAGTGAGCCACAACTGCTCGACTTGAACCAATTGGTTGGAAACTGGGCCGTTAAACTTCATGTAACTGACTAACTCACTGTACGGTGTACCTTGGTGTTGTAACAATGGGCTGTCTAAACAATACAAACTGCTTCTTACAATGGTTCAAGACATATCCTCCATTTCATCATAGTCCTGTGAAAAGCTTCCTTGCTGCAGATTCAAAAAAGATGTTGCGTTTGTCAATCACAGCTTTACCCTACTCCTAGGATAGGCCCATATTATTTAGGCATAGAGCCTGGTGAATTTCTTGCCATCGGTACCTCGTGATTATATGTCTAATTTACAGTGCTGTAACGAGTCATGACTCAAGTTACAAATTTTTAAAAGGGAAATGACTTGAGCAATTGTATCATAGTTTTCCTCAGAGAAATAATACAATGACTCGAGTAGCTGACTCTACTCGAGTCACATTGAAAGTAGTAAATGACCCGACTGGACTACAAAATTGAGTGACCATTAATACTCTACAAATTTAAAAAGAACGTGAAAAAGTTACTGTAGCTGCTGATAATGGTGTTACGCTGGTATTGCAGTGGGTGAACATCATGCATCAGACCTTTATTTATAAAACCAAGGTGAGCTGCTAAATTCCGGCCTGGTAAACTTTTGGTAGACTGGTTTTGTGTAGCAGGATAAGGACAATGTCGCATGTTTTTTAGGAAAACGTTTTTCTACTTTCCTGTGGTAAATTTTGTTAAATAAAGGAGAGTAGTTGTGCTGACTTGTAAAGTAAATGAAGTGAAGGACAGCATCAGGAATGCCAAAAGAGGTCAAGATTTCAATTCACAATCAATTCTTAGTGTAGTGTTTTTTTTTTTTTTTTGAGAAAATAATGTTGACAGCAACAAATACTGTTGTGTTTAGGTTATGTAATGCTACTGTATGTATCATGGTGCTGTGTTTCTTTCAGATCTCTTACTTCAGTAGGATGTATCCTTTAAGTCTAAATTGAGATAATTCTCTCAAATGCCATGATAAAAAAGGCACATTAGTTTTTATCTTTTTTTCATTTTTATTTTTTTAGTTATTTTTTTTTTTTTGCAGACCCTGAGCATTTGGACACACAACAGACAGTTGTAGGCCCATCACTGGACGATCTTTCCTTGGCAGATATGGCACCATGACAGATTAACATTTTACACCAAAAGTGGTAGAATGAGTTGGGGGTTGAGTGTTTGTATTGGAAAATCTTACATTGATTCCAATTTTGCATGGACATACGTAGCAGTAGTTGATGGAATTTATGAGCTTGTATAATGTTTTATTGTATAATGCATAATCTGAAAGGAGACTGTACTTCAGAATCAATTTGAACATTAGTAAAAGCAGTTGGTGCATTTATTGATGCTAGTGTGGCAAACTTGGTGATTTTAAAGTGATACTACCTGATCAAGAATAGGGAAATCATAAGGTCTAATGTTTTTCTTTATTTGTCGATACACTAACTATGCTAATAATGGATGAAGCTGTTCATGTAGTAACTGAAAAGGGTAAAGGGAATGGCAAAATTTGGAGAAACGGTGCAAAAACAGTCAAAATCTGTACGCTTTTTTGAAACAAACCGTCTCATTACAACTAGCTTAAACCACTCCTATCAGAACACTGTATGAATATTCAAGATGTTGTGCAGATGTATGTACCGAAGAACTGTACATTTAGTGGGCCTGTATTGCCACAGTTATTCACGATTTGCTGAGAAAAGTGTGATTTTGAAGGTTGTATTACTGCACAATACACTTGCGTTTTTGAAGCTAAAGTATGTAGATTTTACCCCCTATATAACACTATTCGAAGAAGACAGTTGCATACTGACGCTCAGTGGTAACGATAACCAGTTACACCTGTACACTTGTGTTCTTCCCCGCATCACAATTGTTTTGTCTTCGAACGGTACATGCAGGTACATAATCAAATATTCTACGTAAAATGTTCAACGATACACTAACTTACGAAAAATGTGTCCCGAGTGTACATGCCGATTACAAGCAAGGGGAACTAGTCTAACTGTGTGAAAATAAAAAAAAATGCTTACCGGTGTCTGTAAGTCGTGGTAGCATTTTGATGTGCGCAGCAGTTATAGAGATTTAAGGCGAGTCCGAAAGCTTAGTGGCAATTCGATTTTCTCTGTGAGCAATGTTTTTCCCTCGGTCAGTTTCGATTGTTGTGTGGATGGTTTCTCCAAGAGTTCCCAACATCATTTGTGTTGGTTCAATCACAAGTACCTGGTTTAAACAAGACAACTGCCAGTGTGTACATTTCACATGGAAAAGGTTACAGGGAAAGTTTGACTTTGGGACGGAGGGAAAACATCTCAGATGTCACACTCCAAGCTGACACCTTTGACCATCGAGGATTTGAATGATTCAAGAATTTTTCAGTGTAACGTTATTCCTCAGAGGTAGAACTCATATATTATATCGATGGCCAGTCTCATGGGTTAAAAAGACTTAAAAATGCTAGTATTTTCTTTAAGCCTACCTTCAGAATCATGCGAAAAACACGTAAAAGGTACATAGTAAGGCTAGCTACAGCGTGGATATCATGTGCTCAGTGATCGTTCGCTGGCATTTACGTCGACACCTTCCGTTGTGCTGCCTTTTACATATTCATATATCAGAACACTCCGATTAGTTTGTCCAACCAGGAGTGGAACTGAATGGAATAAAGATTGCAGTGCAAGCATTATCGATTTTCATAGTTTTTGTGGTTATCTTTAAACAATTCAAACGCTATTTGGAAGAAATACTTATGTGAGGGATCTTTATTTATCTCTATTATTCGGATGGACTGCTTAAACGTTATTCCAATACTTCGGAAAAGGCTGTATTATGTATTTCCCTTTTCTTAAACAGGTAATGCCCCTTTAACAATGAACTATGGCGATACACTTCTCGCAGCAAAGTAATGTTACAGATGGAGCACATTTGAAACAAGAACTGTACAAACTATTCCCCGAGAGAGGTTAAGTAAATGTATTTGAAAACGGATCAAGATCAAGAAGCATAAAAATCTTTAACAATGAGATCGAATTATATAATAATACTGATGATTTGATTTTATACAATATATTTCAAGATTCAGACAACTGTGGAATGCCTTAATATGCAATTCGCTGAAGACTGAAATTTGATGTTTTTAATATCATTGTGCTTGTTGAGCTCTGCTATTTTGACTGCATTTTTTGTGGTATAATTACCCATCAAATGATAAGAAAGCCCAGATATTTTAAATTAGATTCACATGGTGGAGTTTAACGGAGCAGGAAGAGTGATCCTGAAAGCATGAAACTGCAATAACAACGAGCAACCACCGAACAACGGTGACAAGTTAAAAGGCATTAATACATGTCATATGTAATTGAACATTGTTCATATTTAAGGCAGAGGGTTCACATTGGCAGCGATCATCACAGGTAAGGTCATGGTAACGAACTCATGTCTCATTGGGCCTGGTTACAAACTGTCGCAGGTAAGTTCTATTTGCATGACTTAAGAGATTTTTAATGATGAAATATCCATGGAACAGTAAGGAGAAAAAGTAATACGAAAAAAAATACACTTCCATTTCCCTTACATATGTTTTTACACTGAACTTTGAAGAGTGTACAACTGCTTCTGTAATATGAATGCATGGAGTAACACACAGTCAGGTCCGTAGCCAGACAAGTTACTGAAAGCGGGCAAATTGGATTCCAGGGGGGAAATGTGTAAAAATGTATAACATTCCACGATATATATTACCGTCGTATTCGCCCACAGCAAGGACAACCATTTTGTAACGCCATATTTGTGTTGACGCTGTCCAATACTAAGCCAGACCAAATATTTTGGCAGCGTGTATTCTTGTTAATGCGGCCAAATGTTTTGGCACTCGACATTGCCATTGACGGCCAGTATTTTAACACCCTATACTCACGTTGGCACTGCGAAATATTTGGACAAAATCAAATCGTTGTGTACACCAACATATATGTAGGTGTAAAGTGCGTTCCATATACCGGTCTAATTAACTAACATACGCAAATGATCTGTGAATGTGGGCGGAGTCAGAAATTGTAGCACTGAGTTTTATTTTTCGTAACTTAGGAAGTAAAATGTGAGATATTCAACAACCTTCTACAAAATTTACTTTGAAATTTGCACCATTGTGTCATGTAAAAAAAAGATATTTTGAATGCATATAAGAGTGCGGTTTTCAAAGCATGTTTAACTGTTCACTATTAAGTGAATTAACAAATTAACTTTTACTTAAGTCAATATGAACATAATATGAAAGCAAATTTTGGTGAAGATGTTCAGAGAGCTCTTGCATTTGCCGGCTTTGGAAGGCTCCTGATGCTTTATGCAAAGTGTGGATTTTGTGTTATGCTGAAACCCAGCATTAGTGCAGGTATGGATCATGAGTTCACCACATCTCTGGTCCATATAACATTATGAGTGGAACAGATTAGATCTATATTTGGTAAATATAAAATTTCATATGGCACAATCATATATGGATTCTCACTTATACCAAGTTTTATCTGCCCAATTCTTGTTAAAGCCAGATACACATCCCATATCTGATCCAGATATGGGCCGTATGTAAATTCCCTAAATTGCACATACATGGATATGTCATATACAATTTAATACGGGTCATATATATGGCTTTTATGTTATATCAAGGTATATCTGCCCAATTTTTGTTAAAGCCAGATACAAATCTCATATCTAAACCATATAAATTTCCATAAATGGCCCATATATGGATTTCGAGTAAGGGATCCAAACCTTCGCTTTAAGGTTGTGACTGCCGCCTCAAAGCCTTCAGCAGGGGCTTAAACAAACATAATTGAATTGATTCGGATGATGTTCCTGATCACAGTGACATTAAAGTACTCAGTTGTAGGCTTTCATTGGGGATGTCAGAAACCATGTTATTGAAAGACAACATGAGAGTATGGCACATGAGGGTGTCCCCATCATACTGGTTGACCTGTATCTTTAAGACCAACAAAACCATTGTCTACTGAAGACTTTTCTTCTGTCTTAACGTCTGCAGTGAAGAGTATCACAGGTGAGGCATCACCCTCATCTGTCTCATTTTTAGTTTCTTGTTTATCAGTTTTAACCGTATACTGTCTGCTGTTCCTTTTCAAACTCTTCTTCTTCAGTTACCAATTCGAAAAGCTGATCATGTGTTTCTTCTACTTGTTGGAAACGAGACTTGGCTTTATCATAAATGACCTCCCTTTCAGACTTGCCATCGACGAGGCAAGCCAATTATCTAACATAAAGTAAAATAGGAGATATTTATGAGATTTAGCTGTTGTTCAAAATAAGTTCAAGTTGCGGCAACTGCTTATGCCCTTCAAATAAAAGTTACTTTGTAAAGCTCAATTGACATTAGCTAATAATTAAAAGCATCCATTGGCTGTTTTATCATTAGCCAGTGTATATGGTGGTGCATTCAAGCGGTGTTTCTTGAAGGTGGAAGAAAGATGGTTTATTTGTCAGGCAGGAAGGCTCACATAAAAACACGGCCATGGCGGGAGTTCGGGGAAATCTTCTGGAAAATTTGGTCAAAAAGGGCCCTTTAATGCAATTTCTAGGCTTTTAGGGCCTTGAAATCATAATTTGGACTATGGAATTTTCTGCAATTTTGTCTATTTCATCAAGTAGACCAACTTTCATTAACGGTTTGGAAATCTCATGGGGGGGAGAGGAACCCCCTCCCTCCCGCAGGCTACGACCCCGATGGAAGAACTAAATCACAGTGCTTCATTCTGCTCGTTGAAGTGACTAAACTTACATTCGTTCTGAAAATTTTTAAAGTTTCTCGCAAAATGTTTCGATACTGAATCATTTGTGTAAGTTCAAATTTTACAACGAAGATATAGGCAGATACGAGGCAACCATATTGGTAAGCCTATACGTTTACTTATTATGGTAACATTCCACGTATAGAGGGCGTTAGTGCACTTTGCTATACTCATGTTTAAGAAGTCCGAGGATGGCATTACTGATATTCACAAAGGCCCTCATTTAACGCCTACTCAAAGTGAATTTATATTTCTTTTGGGAATTTAAGGGACGATGTAAACGCGCGTATGTCCTTGGGTAAGTGTACCAGACATTCCTATTGACATAAAGGTCTAGTGTTACCCTAAAACTTTTTTCCAACAAATGATATATTTCACACTGTTCAAGAGAGAAATCAATTGCAAAATGTAAAGATAGTGTTTTATTTCCTTTGCCGCGATTATCTAATCTCGACGTGGAAGGTAGGATTGAACATCTCAGTAACATTATGAAGTTACGGATTTGAGACATACTTTGTTTAACTTTAATATGGGCGAGTAAAGTAGGGAATAAAGAAGGGAATGTGGGTAAGTGGGTTAGCAAGTAACAAAAAAAAGTTAATTAGAAATACGAGGCTTGAGTAGGCCTATTCAACCTGGACATTGATCAGCGGTTTTCGTGACTTACTTTTTTAGGTAGCTGCCACACCGAAGCTTAAAGGCGTTCATCTGATATGGAATATCATCTCTTCGGTTCATCAATTGTCTCACTTTGACTCTTTATCGCCTTTCTGGATGTTTTCTTACATATTTACACTTATGTTTGTGCATTTTTTTTTTCATTTGTGAAAGGGAAGTAACCCTTAGCATATATTGGCGTTAAGTTTCAATTTGGAATTCCTTAGATATCAGTAAATGTTTCATTTCATTTAATTTATTTGTTTTTCACATCATACATATATATAATATTTTTGCATCAATTTGAATAAATCCTTTAGTTATAATGTGAAGGAAGTTGAACAAAAACACTCATGTACTTACCACATCATTATTTGGTGACCTAAAGTGAGCATGAAGCAAGCAGGAATTCTGATTCTCCTTACGATGATGGCAAGTGCTTCGCTATCGCAGTTTGTTTTTTAATGTTTATCAAAGATTTACAACAGTGGTAATTCCTTTTGGGTGTATTTGAAAAAGCGCTACCTCTACGTTTATGCAGTTTGTGCCATCCCTAATCGTTTGCATACCGTACCAGGGAAGTGGTATTAGCACCTCCCTGACCGAAGTAAGCTAGACATTCATGCACTTCAATTATATTACCTGTTATGATGAAATTGAATAGTTTGAGGTACCGACGTCTAATACGTTTTCAATTTGATCTTTCCTGGCCTAGGATATGCTGTTCTTCTTGAAATAATTAACTGATTCATTGAATTCAATCTGTCCAATCTAGACGCCTCTTCTTCAATTACTGAATGTCATAATTATGTATCCCTTATGCTCTTACATAAGAAGTATGGAACGTCAAATTGGCAATGTTTTTTGATGATGGCTTCTTTTTTCATGGTAAAGATCACATTTACAGTGATGGCGAACAATTTCTGAATGATGAAGAGTACTTTTACAGCGACGACGATCACTTTTGAATGATGTCGACCCAAAATGACATGATTAAGCCACAAAGTACTTTGATGACGGCGCGATTCCATTTAATAACAACTCAAAAGTATATGACGAGCACTTTCCAAACAAAGATGACCCAAAATGACATGATGAAGTAATTTGATGACGGCACGATTTCATTTAATAACGATGCAAAAAAACATAAGGAAACCTTTTCATTCGATGGCATTTTTTTACATGATGAAAGTCAAAAGTAATTTGAAGCCGGCGCTATTAAAGTTGCAAGTTACAATGCTATCGCAAATTGATAAATCTAACAATATGAACGTTTCTTTCTACTCTAACAATCGAAACATATCTGTATTCAGAAAGTGAATAAATATCGATTTTATTCCAATTGAATCAAACACTTACTGTGTTATGTCCTACGCAGGATGCCACACTGCAAGCAGGTAAGTGCGTGCTTAATCTGAATGTATGACGTATTTTGCCATCGTTTTCCCCGAACAACAAAGCTTTAATTCTGAAATTACGAACAAGCAACCCTGAGAAGTAAGTTCGATATCCTACAATGAGTCACCGCCTCAGACTAACATAATCGAAATTTATCGTTCTTTGCTGTCTTGGGTCTCTTCCATACACCTTCATCCCTGTTGATCTTAAACAACCGATGTAAATATCTCCTCCTTTAACAGCCTCTAATAGTTTCCTTTCTTTTATGTTGACAATTGCTATTTCATCGACTACACTCGTAACTATTTCACCGAAACCATTCAGAATTAAAACAAGTCTCTCCCAATCATCGACATACTCTGCAAATTCCTTTGTCCAAATTAATTGAATGAGCACGTAATTCGAAAGATTATGCAAAGTAAAGGTCAATGAATGTTGTAGTTTCCACCTGATATGGCAAAATGTCCAGACGAAGACAAAGAAATATCTTTAAGGTTCCTTTCCTTCTGCTCGATAACTGTTGATGCTGTATTCTGTGAATTGGTCTAAACGAAAATATGTTTATGTAATAACCAGGAGTTGTATAAGCAAGCCCTTAGTCAAAGGGGAGTTGATTGGGCCAGAGGAAGAAGCCCTCTGAACATTTTTTTTCGCCCCTAGAAAGTTTTGAGGTGAAGTTGTCAGTGACTTAATACATTCTTACACGTTTAGCCCCCTCAAAAATCCCCCCTGGAAGCCGATCCCCCCTCCCTTCAGTACGTTAATTGTCCCAAAGAAAGCACCATTTTGCATCTAAGCAACCTTAAATAACAAAACTTCCTCAAAGGGGAGGGGGACTTCCCTTCCCCTTGAACCCTCCCCAGGACGGCACCTTCATGTAGTCACAAAGGGAGAATCCCCACTGATGTAAACAAAAAACGAAGGGCGCGTAAAGTGCAAATTTGCATCTAAGCAACCTTAAATTAACAAAATCTTCTTGAAGTTAACACCCCTCCCCTTAGACCCCTCCGCTAGGATGGCACCTTTACGTCGTGACAAAGGAAGGATCCCTACTGTTGCTGAATTTACCAAATTATGGACAATTTACAGCCATATATGTGCAGCTCAAAAATATCCCAAAGATAGCCCCTTTTTGCATCTAAGCAACCTTCAATTAACAAAATTTCTCAAAGGAGAAGTGACACCCCTTGGCCCCCTCACCAAAAGCGGCACCTTTATTAAGCAACAAAGGAAGAATACCTACTGATGTATACAAAAAACGCAGGGCGCATAGAAAGTGCACTTTACACTGTGCCACTCAGTTGGAAAAAACATCCAGCCAGTAGGAAATTGGGACGTTCACATCATCCCTAAATATATGACCCTTGCTACGGCCCTGATGCCACTGAGAGGAAGCCTTCAAAATGGAGTAACCAACGTACATCTGACGGCTGCAGATCCGGGGCTAGCGGGAAAAATGTGGAAAAGAAGCCTACTTGAATGCAGTTCAGTGGGGTTTTGGGTCCTCAAAATTATAATTATGACCAATATATTTTGCATTTTCTTCAGCTATAGACAAACCATCCCTGGTTCATGCACGAAGTGACCATAAAATTCTGACACACCTATGAAAATTTTGTGCAAGTCCTTATACTCCTTTCGGAGGTATCACTACGATATGATCTATGCTGTGGTGCTTGACTGCACTACGGCGAGGATGCAGGAGGGCAAAGATTCGCCACTGGCAGGTCCAAGGGGGACCAACAGGGGACATGGCCTCACACAAAAGGTGGTCCAAAATTGTTTCCGAATATTCGTTAAATAATTAAGGAATAAACAGAGAATTATACCTAGAAAAACGAATGCTTTTGTTGCCACAAATCGCATCTGTGGGCCTCCAGTGATGGAAAAACTTTCTAAAGGGCAGGGGGCCCCTGCCCTTGGACCTCTCACTCACATCACTGTACAGCTAGTTTGGCCTCTCCCAAAGAAAGGTTCTAGATCCGCCAGTGAGTTCCCCCATCTAAATTAGAAGGCACCGGTATCTTAAATAAACAGACGTTAGCCTATGAGAGTAAACCTATTTTATCGTCATATTAATTGGATATGCGTTGGAAGCTTTGTAAAGTTTCGAACATCAGATCTGACTTAAAGATAATTGATGTGGAAATTGTATTCAAGGGAAAGGACTCAAGATCGCAGTAGCTCTAAGGTTTTGAAAATAAAAATTAAAACAATAGCTATGGCTAAGGCTCCTAATAGGGCGGTCCTTCATACAGTCCAACATATAGGTTCGCCCGAACATTTTGTGTAATTTTAGTCGTATGTCTTAGAGATGAAATGATATTGAGTCCTCCTGTTCTTATCGACATATGCGCCGTGAACGATGTATTTGTGCATAATTTATTCAAACTAAAAATCTCATTTGGGGGCACACGGGGGGCACAGCCAATCCTGAAGGGGCACGTGTCCCTTTCCACTGGGATACGCCACTGGCAAGATCTTGTCTTTATCAGAAAACAATCCACTGTTGTTTACGGGCCTTTTTCTTTAAACAATAACAAATGTCAAATAAGATCGGAACAGGGAGGAAAACCTTCCTGTTCTTCTTTAAATACCATTTGTTAAATATTTCTTTATTAAGAGGATAAGATATTGTAGTCTCTTTGCCAGTTAAACTATTAACGGCAATGCCAACTGAAATAAAATATCACGGTTAATTTTCCACGTTACTAGTCAAGGTGGG